>QVNW01002222.1:0-123686 GCA_014825475.1 Pseudomyrmex flavicornis
AACCGCGTCCTTTCCTCACGCTGCGGATGATTCACGTGATATCTTATTATTTCCCACCACGTCGCCTCCTTCCACTCGTTGAGTAGCTAAATTCGCGGCTGCGGCGGCGAATCGTTATGACTTCACGATTTCGGACAAAGTGATCAAATAGCTCGGGTCGGTCAGTCATTATCTTACGGAATGCTCGAGGAAGCATGCTGATCTTGAGTCAATTGTACGAATTTTATAGTTGCGATAAAATGTTTCTTTATTTTATACGTAACACGTGTGTAATTTTTTTTTTTACTTTTTCAAATATGTTTTGAGATGATCTCATTTTGGCCAGTGCGTAAAAGCAAGCATACTTTTTTACATTTTTCTCGGGAATTGTCTCTTTGCAAAATCTTTGATTTACAAATTAGGTTTTATCACGAAACTGCATCAGATATTTCCCGGAGGAAATCGCACAGTGGGTCTTTCTTCGAATTTGCGTCGACAGTCTGAGAAGTCTGAGTTTCTGTAGCGCATCTCCGAGAAAATTTTGCGCGTCACGCAAATTTTGATAAGGAGTCTAAGATTACACACATCATCTTACGTTGCTCGAGCGTGACAAAATTCCGCATCATTTTGCATATATCGTTTTATCAAACTTAAAACTTATAAATAAGATACTACTTATTCTCGTTGATACAATGCAAATTAAAACAAAGTTTTACACATCATATATGAGTAAAATGATGTACAGAGTATACGTGTATATTTCTATTAGCGCATGATCAAACTATGTACGTATCGTAAATTATAAGTGATCTTGAAACAAATAGTACACACAGTCAAATGTATTGATTCCCGTTCGCTTCGTTATTTCAAGCATGATATATATAAAATAATCCTTGGTTGAGAAAAAAAAATCTCAACCAACATTCTTTTACCTTGACAACAATCAATAAACAAGAAATTAAGCATTATCGAATGCTTAAAAGAAACAGATTATCAAAAAGATGTTTAAGAAAACATTCTGTGTAAATTAGATATTATATTTGCGTGTCATACATGTGACATGCTCGCGCCTATTCGGCAAAGTTTTCATCAACCATAGAATGGCATATGGACTAGCTTAATACGGTTCTTAGAGCTACATCTGCACCGACTGCACCAAACCAAAATTTTTGATCAAGACTATTATTGTCGTATTAGCATTTTGCGTTTGCCGTGGAACTTTGCTGTGATCGTACATAAAGTCTGATTTATTTAACTAAAATTTACCTGCTTACAGTACTGCTTAAGGTATGCGAAACTGCTTGTTATTTTATAACTATATTTAATGAATAAATATTTGTATAAGTTTTTTACTATTTTTATAAACTAACCGATTACAATCAGATAATGCACAAGAGTTTTATATGTATGTATGTGTAATAGTTCAACACGCGATATGTCGCAATAATAGTCTTTGAGGCTACATACTTCTCACAATCAGTATGTATTATTTGCTAAATTTGTCTTGTACAAATGTACCATTTGTTTCATATCAAAGAAGTAAATTTAACCAATAATAAAATATGAACTTTTTGTTATCAGCAATGAACGAAAGTAAGAAAATACTTTGATCAAGTTTTCTAAGATAATACGCAGCAAGATACATTAGATATTCTGTGTGAAAACGATGCAAAATGATTTTAATATAACATAACCTGTGTTTTCACACATTTATGTGAAATTTCTGACATAAAGGATGTTTTATTTGATGTGAATTTAATTTCTAGGTCGTTGTAAAATAATTAAGTTAAAAATAATGTTTTAATAGGATTTTATAAGTTTATGTGTAAATAAGCTTGTTTGATTGACTTTATCTATAAATCCATGTTTTATAGATAGTTTTCTCTAGATGAGACAAATATTGTTTGTGTTTGTAAAAACATTATGTGTATATATATATCAGAATATATAAAAATAATTCATATATAATATATTATATATAATAATACTTTTATATACAATTTGTTTTATATTTTAGATATTTACAAAATACAAAAAAAACATGTCATCTGATGTAAATATGCAGGCTGAAAAGGTACATATATATATATAATAATTTTACTGCATGCTTGGCATGATAGGATGTATAACAATTATATTTCTATAAGAATAAAACTATGCATGTTGGATTGCTCTTTATGTACATATTGAGATTTTACTTATTCCCTTTCTGGAGCTGGACTTTCTTATAGTAAAATATTCATTAATAATAATCTTTCTTTGGATCAAGCCCAATGAAGAAGCAAGTGTCGATAAAACTGAAGAAGAAGAAGGCAGATCATCTAAAGACTTGCATGCGGTACCTATTTCTCTAATTTTGCTGATTTTTTTTTATCCTGCTGTCTATTTCATTTTTGCTTCCAGTTTAACATCATAGAGTATAAATATAAGGTTGAGAAATAATATATACACATGTGTATAAGCCAAGAATAATATAACTTTTTAACCATTTTAGCAAGACAATGGTCCTGTTTATGGAGGTTGTGAGGGACCTAATGCAATGTACGTGAAACTTGTCAGTAGTGACGGACATGAGTTTATTGTTAAGCGAGAACATGCATTAACAAGTGGTACTATTAAAGCAATGCTGAGTGGACCTGGTCAGTTTGCAGAGAACGAAGCAAATGAAGTTAATTTCAGAGAAATTCCGTAAGTATAAATGATAATCTATTAAAGATTTATTGCTCTGTTTATATTTTAATATAATAAAAATCTTTATACAAAAAAATTAAAAATGGCATTTCTTGTATCGATACATAGCAATTTAGCTGCTGAAATTTCTTTGTTTAGGTCTCACGTGCTGCAAAAGGTCTGCATGTACTTTACGTACAAAGTGCGTTATACAAACAGCAGCACTGAAATCCCCGAGTTTCCTATTGCACCGGAAATTGCTCTAGAACTATTGATGGCCGGCAATTTCTTGGATTGTTAAATATCAGTATAAGAAAAATATATTGACACTTCAAGGATCAGTGCAGCTTTATTATTTACGATGCGTATCTTGTGTGTATCGTGATACTTGAGATCATATTTGAACACGATTATTGATCGCTTTGGACTCGAATTGTGACAGACATTTAATCCATGGTATTACAGTGTACGTAATGCGATTATTAACATGGCTTATCAGTCACGAATTTACTAGATTACATTTACACTATAATTACAGCATAATATAGTATGTGATTTATATTACATACAATATCATTTTAGTAAAGTTACTGTTAAGACAAAGAATTTATATGTTTTATTGTCATCCTAACACTTAAAAGCAAATATGATATTATAAATCAAATAAAACTAAAATAACTCTTTTAATTTTATTTTTCTTTACATAATAAGTTTTTACATTATATTTCATCATTAACATACATCATATAAGGAATAAAAAAAAGAGCAGGATTCTAAAATATTTGTGAGATTGCATTTTCAAAAAACCAAGGTATCTAACCTAGAAAATGAATTTTGAATATAGCATGGATGCAAACATTTTTAATTAATGAATAATATAATTTAACTATTATAAGTAACAAATTTTTTTATGTATTATATATACAAAAATGTACATTTTTAATATTGCTATATTTATAATTAAGAGTGAAAATTAATTCATATAATTAAATTATGTTATACAGATTGCATCAGTTTTAATAATAATGATTATTTTTTCAGTTTTTATTCTATATGGCCAAATTTTAGTTTTCAGTAATAACTAGTGCAATATTATCAATTGATCGTAACACTATTTTTATCTATATCAATCTTATATATTGTGATTATCTTCTATCATATATAAGTGTATAAGATATGAACAAATTTGTAAATGTAATTTATTTGCTTTTTACATCTTTCTCCAGATCTTTAAATTTGGCTTCTAATCGTTTAGAATATGCTGCAAGTTTATATGCAGCTTGCTCTAACTTGCTGACACTATCATCAATCTGATTGATATTATCGAGGATTGGCTGTAGTTTCTGATATTTGTCGTTCAACGAGTCTAACGATTGCACCACATTCGAGGAAACAACTTTCAATTCCGTGTATTTCGCGATTGTCTCTTTGTTCAAACGCTCCAGTAACCGGTAGTCTGCATGCGTGGCGGTGAGTTCCTCTTGCAAATATTCGCCGGTCTTCTGAAACATTGTGTTTGCCAATCGACTCAAATTTGGATCGTGTGGATCCAACGCCTCAAAACTGCTTGTGCTGGTGGAAAGTGTGGTGCCGCGTTTTGGCGACTCGCACCTTGAAGTTTGTTCGGCCGACAGACTCTCTATAAGCCCCGACTCGATTTGTTCCTCGCTCTTCGATGGGTCCATTTTTGTCACAACGTAAATATTGAAGCTGATTTAATTATAGACACGATTAAAATCTATATAAACATTATACAAACAAACAATTAAGCGTTATGCAAAACAGATTGTAAAACAAATAATCATAACTGACTACTCAACTTTTCATACTGCTTTGGGAGTGTTGCTTTTGTTACTTTTTATCTATACTACAAATTCAAAAAATATATATTCTCTATTTCACTATAGACAGTAGATATCAAATAGATTGTGCATAGTAAAAATAAATCGTGTTTCACATTTTTGAGTATTTAGTAATATAATCTGTCAATAACATGTGATATCTTCTATCTTTTTCTGTTTGCTTTCTCATTTCATACGCAGACTCAGGCCAGTGTTACCAACTTTAACGCAAAGATCGCTGGCAGAGAGAAACCTGAAACCTTTTCATATACGCAGCACGCTGCGGCAGCAAACGTCACGTGACTCAAATTGTTTAGAACTGCTTCAGCTACTATACTTCATTCGATGTCATTTTTTACGTTGTGTTGTTGGAATTTGATATAATGCAATAATACTACGTATAATTTCATCAATTTAACACAGAGAATGGCATCGAATGAGGTAAAGTAGCCGAAGCAATTCTAAAAAACTTGAGTCACGTGACGTTTGCTGCAGCAGCGTGCTGCGTATATGAAAAAGTACCTTGAGACCGGCCAGGCCCATAAGAGAATGAGTAATCGTTTTTGTAAATTTGTTTGCTCGTGCACATAGCACAGAATAACGTGGCAACTTGTGGACATAGCACGGAGTTGAACCGTGTCTACGCATTTTACACAGCGCACCGACAAGTCGCTCGTGTATATAGCTTCGTGCCGTAGTTGCCAATGTGCACCATTCGTGGACATTGCGCTGTTTCACGAGGCGGCAAAACGATTGCTCATCACTCGTTCTCAGGCTTCTCTCTGCTCTCAGTGAGTGAGAATTATTTTGAGATCCTTTTTTATATTTTATATAAATTATATATATTTACATAAATAACATGTACATAATTATTAATTAATTAACTTCTATATTCTATATAAGATTATACATTACAGAATGGCACTTTTGAAGTTACATATAATTTAACTCTTACGCGATATTTTTTGTTTTAATTTTATATTTCTTATAATAGACCTATTTTTTTTATTGCACTCTATATATAGTACAAAAAATAGATATACCACAAATTATTGGAAAGAAAAAGATAAAATTGACAAAATAGCAAATAAAAATATAAGTGCAGTAAAAAAACAGACAATTTATTTAACATTATCTTTCTCATAACTTTTCCAGTATCTATTTTCCTATTACTCACATGTTCAATTGTAAGCCAATTTGCAAAGTGTGCATATTTTTAAGTTTTTTTATTGAACTGTCATTAGATAGAACTTTAACTTCTTATATGTGTATAACTATATACTAAAGTATTTAATAATTTTATTTATTATACCAAAATAAAGAATAAAATATCTTCTTATCATAAACTCCAAAGTTATATTATATCAAATTTATATTATAGTATAGAAAGATACGATGGAAGATATAATATACATGTTATTTTGTTTCATACTTTGGTGTAAACTTTGGTAACTATATACCACCATGGTTTCCTTATCAATCTGGTGACTTGGAAGATAATACTTATCTATAATAATTATTTAACAAATAATATTTATATCAGTGTTTATAACCATTCGGATTAGTATGTTGCCATTTCCATGTATCTGCACCTAGAATATTGATAAATGTAATATATATATATATAGAAATTATAAATTAAAAAAAAATTAAATTATATATGCTCTAAAGTATATATATAACTTACACATATCATCTATATTTCTTGTAGCATTCCAGTTCAGTTCTTGATTAGCAATACTAGCATCTGCATAACTAGCAGATATATCACCTGGTCTACGTTCAACTATTTTGTATGGGATTTTCTTTTTGGATGCGTTTTCAAATGCATGTATAACTTCAAGTACGGAGTAACCTTTCCCAGTACCTAGATTTATTGGTTTGAATCCTGTTGGATTACGAGTTTTTTGATAAATCATAGCTTTTACATGTCCTTCTGCAAGGTCCATAATATGAATATAATCACGTATGCCTGTAATATATTGTTAAAATTGTTTTTTAAATGATCATAACTTTCCTTTAAGTTATCTTATTGCATTTGCTACCAAATAAAAAATATATGAAACTTTACCTGTACCATCAAGTGTATCATAGTCATCACCGTAAACATATAATATGTCTCTTTTCTCAACAGAGACTTGGGCAATGTAAGGCATTAAATTATTTGGAATACCATTGGGATCTTCTCCAATTAGACCTGAAGGATGTGCGCCGACAGGATTGAAGTATCTCAACGATATAACGGAAAGATCCTAAAAGTAAAACTTTTTCACAGATGAATTACACAGAAAAACATATTACAATGCATACTTTATCTGATATGCACAAATCCTTTAATATTTCTTCAACCATAAATTTGGTTTTCCCGTAAGGATTTGTACAATTGCCAGTTTTCATATCTTCTACTAAAGGAAGCTTCTCAGGTATACCATACACGGTAGCGCTACTTGAATAAATAAACTGCTTCACATTATTTTCTCGCATAACTTCCAATAAATTGATTGTTCCATTGACATTGACCTTATAATACTCCAGTGGTTTTTGACATGATTCGCCAACTGCCTTTAATGCAGCAAAATGTATAACACATTGAAACAAATGCTGCAATAAAAAACATATACATATGTGTAATTTTACTTTTTTACTGTCAGAAAAGTAACAATTATATATAGGTATTTACTTTTTGAAACACTTTTCTTAGATCGTTGATATTTGTGATGTCACAGTTGATAAATGTAACATTCTTATTTGTCAATTTTTCTACTCTGAGGAGACATTCTGGTTTCTCACTATCCAAGTCTGTGAAAAGAAAAATAAAATCAGTATTTATCTATAATAAGTGTATAAAATGTTTCTTTTTATTGTATGTAAATAACGTTATATGTTTTATGGTGCATAAAAAAATAAGATAGAAGCCACTTTAGTTGAAATAAATATTTGCATTTCTGATAATAGATATATAAAAATTAAATAAAGAAATTACAGATAACAATGTTAATATTTAATATACATGACATAGTGATGATAAGGAGACACAGAAAGAAAGAAAAAAAGAAAAAGAGAAAAAGAAAGGAATATATATGTACATGTTAATATTTTGTCAAACAAGTCATACCTTTATATGCATTGCTAAGATTGTCTATTACCACCACCTGAAAGTCTGCTTGCAACAATTCCAATACTGTATGAGAACCAATATAACCAGCACCTCCCGTTACCAACACATTCCAAGAGTTGCTCGTCATTGTTTAGTGCAAAATGCTATTGTTTGTATATATTTATATATATATATATATAAATTAAACATATTATATATAATATATATTATATATATAAATTAAATATATTATATATAATAAATTTAAACTTATCAATCAAAAGTGCAGTTAGAAAAAAACTAGAAAGGAATTACTGAATAATATTTCTTACACATGCATTTTCTCAACTGTAATACATTACAAACATATTACATAATAAAAAAGAAGAGGAAGTTACATATCATTAACACTTTTAACATAAAAAATTATATCTTTATATCTTTTTTTTTTATATATTTTTTTAAGTCAAAGAAAATCATATATATGCATATTTACAGAAGAAAGTCGTGCAGGCTGTTAGAAGATTATTTTCTCTCACTGCCGGTTGCAAATTGAGAGATAACAAGAATTGATAGTAAAGTCCTGAATTGGCTCTGTGTCGCTAACTTTGTGATAATCGCGAATGTACTGACCTTATTGCGACATAGGAATCAACATCATTGTAGATAATGTATTATGATAGTTATATAATATTGACACCTCATCGAACATATGCTGCGATCGGCAATCGTGATAAGACGTGTCACACGAATTGCAAAACCCGCGTTATCGCCAGCTCAATTTTTTGATTCGATAAATTTATTCAATTCCTATCTGTGTCTTCTCCATTTATAACGCATGACAATTACGATTTACTAGGTATTACTACGTGCGTTTGCAATAAGTCTTCATGTTTTGCCACGTCGAGCAACGGTCAAATTGTAAACAATTTTTCCTCCTAACCTCCTTCCCCCCACTTTATATCTGATTACATTGATGAATGGTGGATGAATGATAAAAAATCTAAAACAGAAAAAAACTTCAGATTTATCTCCACACTGACCAGCTTTTTATAAAAATGTAAGTCAATTTTTTCTCTCTTCCATACATAGAAAGTTTGAAAAATGTTGAAAACATGGCTAGGCACTAATAACTTTTTTGTTCTAAGTAAATTGACTATTTTTAAGGTTAAGAAATCAATACTAAAAAATTATATATATTTGTAATTAGTACATTAGTTAATGTTTGTCAATACACCATGTTTAATATATATGTAGTTTTTTCTTAGCAATTATCAACAATGTTATCAACAATTGTGAAAGAACATCAAGGCAAACAAGCAATAAGAAAAGAAAGACAAGGTGTGTGTTTAATGTGTGTATATATATCTGTAAGATTTGCTATAAATATTATTATGAAAATTAAAATCATAAATTTATTTACATTAGAACAAAAACGAAAGGAAGCTGTTCAAGCTGCAAACAATTTGACACAAGCTCTTGTTGATCACTTGAATGTTGGGTAAACAAACTTTTTTAAGATTCAATGTAAATTCTATATATCATAATGAAACAATATATAGATATGTACCATTGTAATCCAGGGTGGCTCAAGCATATTTAAATCAGAAAAAACTGGATGCAGAAGCGAAACAACTGCAAAATAGCGCAACCAATTTTGCCAAACAAACGCAATTATGGTTAAATTTGGTAGAATCTTTTTCGAGTTCTTTGAAAGAGATTGGAGATGCAGAAAATTGGGCACGTAGTATAGAAGGAGATATGAGAACGATAGCTACTGCTTTAGAATATTCTTATAAAGGTATAAAATTGAACAACTTAAAATTGTATGTATATATCTCTGTATAACACATTTATATAACAAATACCTAAAACTACTGTGGATTATTTTCAGCTACACAAGAGAATCAAAATGTGAGTAATGTTTGAAGACTATATTTTAAATGTTTTTTTCTGATAATTTTCAATATTTAGTGTATTCTGTGATATATGAAATAGTATATTCAAATTCGAAGTTATTGCAACTTAAGTTGTAAAGAAAAAGTTCTGTGTACATAAGTATTTTATTAATATTCAAGTCAATATTTTGTTCTACTTAAAAGATATTTATTCTGAAATGTTTATAGTAATAATAGAAAAAATTGACTGTATTAAATATTAAACTATTATTGTTATATATATATATATATATGTGTGTGTGCAAATAAAAATAATACTTATATATTTATGAAAATTTTTATTGAATAGAAGAAGAGAATAAATGAAAAGAAGTAGATCTTAGAACGCAGCCATAATTACCATAATTACCTGCAACGCATGCGTATGATACAGCACATAAAGGTCGTTCGACATTAGTCGTAAGAAGCAAACTGCGATTGGTTAATTCCGCGAGACCTGCTACTTGCGATTGCATCTTGCGACTAAAATATGTAAAACGACCTTAAGACTTAAGAGCTTTGTCGGTATTTCAGCACTCGTCTATTGTCAGATGCCAAGTGCCAGTTGCCACTGTTACCAGTAATAATGCATTAGAGTAAGGCTAAGGCAGAGATTAGTTGTCATTATACACTGCGTGTGTGTTTATTCTGAAGATCTATTGATAATCGAGAATTATGGCGGCCGGTCCTATTGCAGAGCGTAATCAAGGTGTGCGTTTATTTTTTCTCTATTTAATTAACTCACTATTGTGATTACTGTCTGTAATTTTGTAATTGTTTTAATACATTTGTCTGAAAAGATTCTAAATAATAAGTTTCTTTTTAGTATCATTAAAAATATGTTTAGTTTTCTATATAATAAGTTTATATATTTGTTTATATTTAATAAGTATTATGTGTTTCTATTCTTTAATGTATGAAAACATTTGTATACAGATGCAACGATATATGTTGGAGGATTGGATGATAAAGTCACAGAATCTCTTATGTGGGAATTATTTGTTCAATCAGGACCTGTTGGTAAATATTTAAGTTATTAAAATTTAATTAAGTTATTAAAAATAATATGTCTTCCAGTCTAAATTCAAAATATGTAACTAACATAATCTCTCATTCTAGTTAATGTACACATGCCGAAAGATAGAGTAACTCAAATGCATCAAGGATATGGTTTTGTTGAATTCATGGGAGAAGAAGATGCAGATTATGCCATTAAGATTATGAATATGATCAAGTTATATGGTAAACCTATACGAGTAAACAAAGCTAGTGCACATCAAAAGAACTTGGATGTTGGAGCAAATATATTCATAGGAAATCTAGATCCAGAAGTAGATGAAAAATTGTTGTATGATACCTTCAGTGCTTTCGGCGTGATTTTACAAACACCAAAAGTATGTACTTTATTTTATTATATCTGATTACTTCAACAAATATTCTATTATATATTGTGTAGCTATATATTATTGATTTTCATTAATATTTCTAAATTATAGATAATGAGGGATCCCGAGACAGGCAATTCGAAAGGTTTCGCTTTTATCAATTTTGCTTCTTTCGATGCCTCGGACGCGAGTATCGAAGCTATGAATGGCCAGTATCTGTGTAATCGGCCAATTTCGGTTTCGTACGCTTTTAAACGTGACGCCAAAGGTGAGAGACACGGCAGTGCAGCAGAAAGACTTTTAGCCGCGCAAAATCCACTGAGTCAAGCAGACAGACCGCATCAGCTATTCGCCGATGCGCCACCGTTGGCGCCGCCACCAATGCCGAATTCAAACGCAAACGCTCACCAGCCGGCTCATCATCCACAGCATCACGTGATGCATCACGGAATGGTCGTGCCGCCTCCGCCACCGCCGTCAACTCCGGGACCACCAATGGGTCATCCACCTCCGCCACCTGTGCCGCCGCCACCATCCGGTGGTTTCCCACCGGCGAATATTCCTCCACCTCCTCTTCCTCCAATGTCAATGGCCGCGCATCCTCCTCTGCCACCTGGCATGCCGCCGCCATTACCACCGATGCCCGTGCCGACGTCTCAAGCACAGTCAGCCGCTTCCAGGATGATGGCACCGCCACCTCCACATTGGGCCGTGGGAGCGCCACCGCAGGGACAATTTCCACCACCTCCACCACCATCTTCTACTGGTGGACCGCCACAATTCGGACAGTTTCAGCCACCGCCGCCCAGACCACCGCCAACTTGGCGACATCCGCCACCGCCGCCCGTTTCGCAAGGTGGTCCACCACCTCCACCTCCTCCTCAGTTCCGACCACCATTTCCGCCAAGAGGACCACCGCCGCCGCCGCCGCCGCACGATGGCAACCAATATTAATACTAGTGTCTTTTATACTTATTTGCGGATACTGGTCGATAAACGTCTAATACAATATAATTTAATTTCAAAAAAGTAGACAAATATGTTACTGTCAAAAATTTTAGAGTCATTAATGATAATTAACATTCTTGTAAAACTGACTTTGTATTTAAATAAATTAATCACATTCCTATATTGATTTCTGTGTCGATTCTAGATCAAATATGATCTAATATTTTTAAGCAATATTTTAATTAAATCGGTAAATTAAATAACTTTTATGTAAATGTATGTATGTGTATTGTTGAACACTACATATAGCAGCGTAACAATGTGATAATTGTGCAGCCACAAAGTTTAGCTCGGTTATATTATTGTATTGATTGGTGGAGGTGCGTGAATAACGTACCGCGTTTGTTCCATCGATTATTTTGTGCCTGTCCAGCCTAGTCAATGATAGTCGAACGTGTGGAGCTCACTGTAGTCGAACACCTTTAAGACCGTTCTCGTGTTTTGCGTCAAAAAAAAAATCTATACATTTGTATTATATTTGCGGAATATAAGAATTATTGATTAAAGACTCGACTACTAAATAGAAAAATAAATTCGCATGCCATTCGTCGCATTGTGTGCAACGTTTAATAAATTAGGTGAGAAATAGAAATAAGAATTAACGATGTGAGAAATTAATTTGTACGTTTCGAAAATTATTTGTTCTTTTTTTTTTTTTTTTTATAGACAATTCACACGATCGATGTTTCCCCTTCGATCCGTTTTCATATATTTGCTACATTGTTGAGCACACCTGGACATTTTGTTGTGAAACATAAGCGGTTTACCGATATAGAATAATAAATTGTTAACGATCTTATATGCAACGGCGCACGCACACAGCGAGTACAAATGTCACGATATAGACATGGCACAATTGTATTACGAGTGTAACTTTGAACTCAGAAACGACAACAATAGCAGCGCGATCAAACCGTACATCTGCACACCCGAATATTGTTTGTATTGCTGTTGTGATTCACACTGTTGCTTCGTGGTGCAACGGCGACCATCACGTCATATCTGGGAGATCTGGTACTTCTGGTTGGGCATTGCTTTGCTCGCTGTTTTCGTCATTTCTTCGGTAAGCTTCATTTTTACTGAAAAGATTTTTTTCAGCGTATAATATCGCATTTCATTATATAGAAAACTCGATATGCACAGATGCGAAATATCTTTAGTATTGTAGATTTTAATATGTACAAAAATGAAATAAGTTTTTTTGTTAACAAATTTTTTATCTTAAGTGTGTGCTAAGAAAATTTGTGATTCGTTTTGAAACTATAGGTGAGCAGCTACGTAGTCAATAATTACAGACATAATATTCAAGGTATTTCGTTCCGACATGATAACAGGCAGAATGAACGGCAGTTTAATAATAATCAGCCAAGAACTAATCAGAATCAAGTATCTATAAGCATAATTCCTTCAACGGGGATGTTTTCGCAAAAGAAGATGTTAATAATCGGCGCGCAGCCGAACATCACGCATATGAGTAAGACAAAGAAAGAAAAGAGAGAGAGAGAGATAGATAATAGTGTTTTTTATTCAGCACTTATCTACAATGTGTGTTTACATGTTGCATATCATTGACATCACTGAGCAAAAAAACTAGATTAAATTGTTAAAAAACATTTATAAATTTAATTACACACACAAATTAACTAGAAAGAAGTTGAAAAAAAAACGTGTCAAAATATCTTTACAATATATTTATAATCTGTGATTAGTGTTTTAATCGCGTGATTAGTGTTTTAATCGTTTAATTTCGCACTTTTAAAACGATTTGAATTGCGAAAATTGCGTGCAGCATGAATAATCAATCTTTCTCGCACTTACACAAAAATATATATTGATTTATAATTCCAGCACCTATCGTTGCGTAACAAAGCGCCACTTTGCCGGCGCACGTTACGAGACTGATTGTAATAAGACCAGGAGACGCGTGACGTTCCACTGCGTGTATTTCATCAGGACTTCTACACATGGTAATATACTATACGGCACGCATAGTTGCTATATGTTTTCTCATCTACCGTTCTTCGTTTATTGGCAAAACTTATATATCTACTGTGCTATTACGGACATAACAATTAAGTCAGGTATACTTTTTTTTTCACTTTGCAGTTTGATAGCTCCTAGTAGCGGTTAATAAGAAACATTTATGAAACATGAATAACTTCGAAATGTGAATGCGAGAAAAAGAATCTTTTCAAAGATTACGAATTTTTGTTACTCTATAAAAATTATATTATATATCTTTGTGATATGATTTAATTAAACTCAAATGAATCAGAGCTTTTAACGAATTTAAAATTAATTTTTGAATTGAATTTTTGTTGTTTCGCTATATGTAATTAAAAGAGATTTTGACTCAGTCAAGTTACTCGTTACATAATTATCTTTTCCATTAGGTTCGATGAAATGAGGTGGCGTTTTAACCACATTCACGTCGTCCACGATAATCCGTCGATCGAATTCACGCGCTTGCGACAAGACTCACAGACCTCGTGTGTGTGCGTGTGTGCGAATGCAGCGACGACCTTTTCCAAAGCTATTACGGGGGAATTACAGGCTTCGATCCGCTCTCATCGCATCTCGCAGTGATTTCGATCGATTTAAGCGATTAACGCATATCGCCGCGAGCAACATTTCACCAGTCACGATGCCGCGTACATACACGCGGACGGTGATAACCAGAATAACGATACACACAGCTGCGCTCTTTAGTTGGTTCCTCGTGCATACTCGCCGAGCAACCTGCTCAAAACTCGTTTCCCCGCGTCTCGACTCGACCGGGCGCAATTCTCATCTACAATTAAGAAGACATGCTCGTGTCCGCGTGTTCGTTGTGTCCGGGCAAAAGATGGGAATGAGAGTGCAGAAGCTAATTAAAAAGAACAATCCGCGACTCAAAGCGATGATCCTTCATCCGCGCCGTATTGACTTCACGTCCTCGACTCCGATTTCCTTCGGTTTTTTCTTCGGAAGATGCGAAGACGTTTGCTTACTCTTTAAAATAAATAATTTTTTATATTGTCATCGTTTAATCAATTTTCTAATTACTTGATTATCAACAAATTTTAATTTTTTTTTTATCGATTAAATAAGTATTTAGTTTACAATACGTATACTTAATTTTACGGAAACGCCGCAGTTGAAAGAAAGTGTAAAGAGAGTGTTTCTTACGCTAAAATCAAGATAACCGTGCGTGATCGAGCGAAAGAAACGGCATGCATTGTTTATGTTGCAAACTCTATAGCGACAAATCGATTTGGTTACAAATCGATATAATAAAATTCCAAACCATTATAAGCTTGACACGCGATTATTTTGTTGTGAATTTTACACACTGCACAACAGTTTAAATTTACAATATGTTTGAGAATATATAAATGTTCCCATTTCATTAAAAACAACATTATTAAAGAAACATTGTTATTTAGTAATGTGTACGTGTGTGCGTGTTACAGAAAAAAATATAGATATCTATCGTATATAAGAACAATTATTAGATATACAATTTATTTGCAATTGTTCAATAACTCAATTGTGAATAGCTCGACTATGAATGTGAAAATTTTAAGGACGAATTTCGTGATTTTTCTTCCTGAACCTGAAATTGCTAATTGTACGTTTGGAATTTTGTTAATAACAAATTATTGTTATGTGGTGTTTGGAATACTTAAATTTTTGGTTCATATTTTTTTCGTCTCTCTCTCGCGTTCTCGCTGATATAGATTCAATCATAGAAGAATAATCACTTAAATAAAGAGATGTATTTCGACGAATTATTTATACGTGAAAGAAACCTTTGTACTCTCTCCGCGTAAATCTTTCTGGCGCGGACACTCGATCGTTCATGCAACAAGAGCACGCGATCGGAAAATAGATTGTTAAGCCTAACGCGACCTCGTTAAATTGTAACCAAGTGTCATTCTGATAACCCAACGCGGCTTTTACTGTCTCTCGACGGAGGTCGATAAAGAAAATGTGCAATGAGCGAGGCTTCTGGTTAATGTTGCATATACAGGAAACCAAGCGTGGAATTCAACTCCCGTCTGCTGCACTTCAAAAGCTAATAACTACACGCCCGCGTAGTGATTGAGTGGTCGAGAGTAGAAAATATTGTCCGCTCGCAAACATTATTATATTTACTATTTATTATATATTTATTATATATTATATATTATATATTTATTATCGTATTAATTTTGTATTTATTTTATCTAGATTTTTAAAGAGCTGAACAAAGTGGATAACACACGCTGTATATGAAACATTTGTGATTTAAGAAAACTTAAAAAAAACGCAAGAATATATTTTGGTGAAAAAGAAAACGTTCTATTATATCTTCGATTTTTCTGAAAGAAAAACACCGACTTCAGGTCGACGGCGCCGTCTCGAGGAAAACGTCGGTGTCTCACCCTTCATCGGGACATCGCGGGACGTCGTTAAAGCCTCGTTACATCTGAATCTCTCGGAATATATGAAAGCGCGCGGGGAGCGTCGGCCGTGTTGTTCTTCTAATAAATTGTCCAACTTTATAGGAGCGCGGCGACTCTTCTGCCATGACGTTCACTTGTAAAAAAGAACGCGGTTCCCGCGCCAAAAAGCGAAAGGAATAAATCGCGCGTTGAAATCGGCGACAAAATTCGCAGCCGCGGGCAAATATCGCCGATGACTGAATTAAAATAGATACGCGTAGTAAATTGTCGAACCGGAGAAGAGACAAACGCGAAGCGACGCTCTTTTAGTGGGAGGTGCTAAAATTAGAGGTGCCCGCGCGCAAGTAGTGTCGCGTGTTTCGTCGCGCTTCAGCTTTTTCCTTTGAACACTTTTAGATAGTCCTTTGAGCCGATAAGACAAAAAGATCCGGCGCGCTTATCCATCGACGCGATTGAGAGAATTGTTCATCATGAGTACGGTCAGCGGTCGATTCTGCGGGCGGCGAGCAACGGACGTTTTCACGATTTAATAAACGCTTCCGTAGTTTGCGGGAAGAAGAAATGCTCGCGCGTAGATCGATAATCGGTCGATCGTTAGTCGGATACCTCGTTGCGGTGTGCGTCGTATCGCTGTCGATGAACCTCGCGCAAGTCGAAGGTAAGTACGGCTACTTGTCACCGACCACCGTTGAGTTCTCTAATTGGCTAAAGGGGGCTTGTTAGTGACGACCGACATAAAGTGCCGTTAATTAAACATTTTTTTCGTGAGCACGTGTAGCGATTTTCAGTTTAAACCACATCCGACTTTAAGTTCAAATCAATATAACATACAAAACTGGATTGCAGAAATCAGTATGTTTTTTTTTCGTACAGTTCGAAGACAAATCTTTTCTTTTTTCTATTTTTATTTGAACTTTGCTAAAAACGACAAATTTCACCCTTGCTAAATCAAAGACATTTTTGTTAAATGTAAATTATTTTAAGTGTCATTTAGTTTTAATTAATTGTAGAGAATATTTAGATATTGTTTGAATACGATCCTGTACACAGGAAGAAAATGCGTGTGCACGAGCAAAGCCTGCAAGGAAGCTGGAGTGGACACTTGTAGAACGAGATTCTTCTGTTACACCGAACTTATTTTGACAGCGGGACAAGAAGTCGGTGAGAGTACAACTACAAGAGGATGCACAGAGTATGTGCACATCATAAATTATTTTTACTATTTTTAATGAAACCTTTATATGTAAGTAGATATTCAATTTTACACGCGCAATGTAATGTTGAAGCGGTTTTTAAATTAGAAAAAGGAAACAAGTAACAATGACGATTGTATAGTAACAATATGCTTGTGTTTTTTTTTTGTTTTTTTTTTATTTATATATACTTTATTTCCAAAATGTTAAAAGATTTTTTTAAAACAAATCGCATTGTTTCTCCTCTCGTTATACATTATTTAAAGTGTGTTGAAATTATACAAAGCAAGATATTATTCTTCTTCTTCACAAACAGGATTTGTCGTGTAACTTTGATTAACACTGTAATATAAATTCAGGAATGTGTCACGTGGTGTGCGAATAACCTTGACGAGATAATCAAGTAAAAAAAACGTTTCTTCGATTTTTATTAAATGGCTCATTTCAATATTACCGTCGTGATCGCCGTCTAGAAAGTGGCAGTAACATGACACGAGTTCGCTCGATCAATGAAATCCGGATTGTATTATGTTAATGCGATTGGTAATCTTCCTGCGTTTTTCGCAAAAAGTAATGTGATGCACAATTCGAAATAACACCGGGGATATCACCGTCGCGTCGTGCGATTTGAATCGATAGAAAGCAGAAAGAATGCTGATTTCATCAACGTGCGCGAATTTAACTAAACTTATTGAAACTCAACTCGAAAGCGATTCTATCGCACGAAAAAAAAAAAACATCGATAATTGATAATTCAGCAAAATAAAGTTATATCGCCTCTCTTCTTGTTACGGTTCGACGACTTTTATTGCTGGGATATCGCATAAACGTCGTCGAAGAATTATATTCGATTATCTCGAGCTTGCGAGTTCACGGAACTTTATCAATTGACGTTCGCAATCTCGTACGCAGGGGTGCCACGCCATTGTTGTGCGAGACAAAGTCCTCGGTCACGGGGTCGCGATCGGTCAACGTTGTGGAACCGTCAGCGAGTCCCCGGATTCTCGTACCCTGGCCCAGATTGAAATGTTGCGACAGCCACGATTATTGCAACGCCGCGGTCGACGACGATGAGGAAAATGTGAGCCCGTGGACGCGCGAGAAAAAAACTCAAATGAATCAGACGCGTTACCTCGCGGATCGTAAATTATCGAATAGTAATCTAGCGTCAGGGAATCACGACGTGATGCTGACAATGCGGTCCGATCAGAAGTACGAGGATCCGGTGGAATCAGCCGATCAACTTCTGCGAAATCGCGTCAAGGCGCTACACGTTGCCGCTCTCGTCCTCGCCGTCGCGGCGCTTATATCCGTCCTGGCATCCTGCTACGTAGTTACGAGGTTTGTGCACTTCTTCTATTTGATTTATTTATTTACTTACACGCGTAAATCAATCGCTTATTGATATAGATTTATTTGTATCAATCGACTTTAAGTAGTCGAGAGAAAAATTAATTTTGTTACTTGTTTCGGATATTTATCAATCGTCTTTCGTATGCGCCGTCATTGTGCCGAAAAAGGCGTCGATCGTATCACCGTGGAGTTTCAAGCTGTCGCTAATTAACATTGAATATAATTAACGATTGATAAATCTATTCGAATGCCTTGCGTAGAGCAGGGACCACCCTGCGTAACAGATCATGAGCATCGAGGCCACGCGGCGAGTGTACACGTTTATAGCAGCCACCTACACGGCGCAGGACTCGTTTTTCCCACGTGCAACGACAGATCAACTCGCGATTTCTCGAATAACAGATCCGCACGTAACACACCTTCTATTAATTCTTTTAATTCGCGTGCGCGTATGCAAAGTGTTCGTCGCGAGCGCGAAAAACAACGTGCAATAATGCAACTTATAATATTTATCATTATCTTGCTTCAAAAGTTGCTTCAAACACGGAAGAAGAACAAAAAGAAACGATTTAAAACATCATTGTATAAATATATAAAACACACACACACATTCACACGTGAGTGTTTTACCCTCTAATCTGCGTGACAGCACTTTTGCATTTTAGATTCATTCCCGTTATCTCTAACTCGTTTCCTTTTTCCTCTCCTTCGACTGATTTCGAAGGATCATCACACTTCCACGAAATATTTTTTCGCGATGCACTAAAAGGTTGGCCTCTTATCAGTCGTCGAGGAATCCATATCTTCTCCCGAGGGTCCTCCGAAAGGCGCAGATAGCGCAACTTGAGGGCCCCTCGCAGAGACCTGCCCTCTAATCTTCATTCTCTGAACGGCTAAGTGGGTTTTCGAGTTCGAGAATGTCTCGACCCATTCCGCGCATACACCTCAGCAAATGCGTGCGTCGTTAGCCTTTTATTCTTTTTATCTTGAGAATGGATGGCACTGAGCTGCGCGCGGCAGTGTTTTCCGTCGATTTCTTTGCATCTCACAAGATAAAAGGAACGAATGTGCGTTCCAAGTTATTTTGCTCTTAAGAAAAAGTTTTATCGTAATTTTTCATTTAATTGCATATATAATTTTTAGGTTTTTTGTTATGTTTAATTGTCATGTGGGTTAATAGTATATATATATATATATATATATAGTATTATAAATATATACGCGTTATGTATGTATATATAACGCATAAGATAATATGAATGGTAATATTTGTTTTTACTAAAAAATAAAATTTTAATAAAAAATAATCTATATAACAAAAAGAAATAATTAAAAAATATTTTATATATTCACAAATTACAGTTAATTAATAATACGTCTCAAAAAACTGTAATATTTTGCATTTAATATCCGCTGGATTTAGAACATAATAAAACATAGGTATATATGAGTGTCAAATAACGTGCGTCAGTGACTAATAAGAAATGTTAGTCTTTTTCTATCTATTGCGACATTCAGATGTTTAAATTTAAATCTATCTAAAATTTTCCACATTGTTTGCTCGCAATAAAGATAGCAAGAGAAAGAGCGCATATAATTCAATACACATAATTTAATCGAGCATTTGTAAAGTATCTCAAAATATATAAGTGATTTTTTTCAACTATTGTGTCATTAACGATCGTTTTAGTTCCACGTGTCAAAGAATTGTTTTCCACCGTATCATTTATGGCGGTCTAATCCTCATTAGACATGTATGCTCGTAGGTGGTTGGGACGAGATCCGGTTTTAAGTAGACTAGAATCCCCGGCATGTGATGCGTATCGAATTGATTTTTGATCGTGATTTATACACAAGAAACTCGCTATACGTTGACGTTGTGATGATACCGCGACGAATTCATATTTAGCTACATCCTCTTGTTTATTTTTCATCAGAAAGACCGAACTGTTAAACACAAATTTAATATAAATTTTATAAAATATAAAAAAAATAATAATACATTTAGTTTTAAGTAAACAAATATAACTTACTGGCGTATTTTATTTTTTTAGATTCCTGAAGAGCAATCGTTACATAATGGGCGCGGTATAAATTATTTATGATACAATGCTAGAGATGTGCGTATTGTGATTCTATGGACACTTGCGGTTTTTCCTCACCTCGAGATGAAAAGACGAATTGTGAAAAAAAAAAAAAAAATACAGGTATGGTATATTGTTATAATATTTTTTCTATTATCTGTTTTCTCTGTGCATAATATTACACGTATAAAATTATAAATAGAATTTTGTGTCGCGAATTATAGATTGTCCGCAGCGGGTTCATAATATATTACTCGTAGAAAAGATGTGTATCGCGTGGTGCCCAATGCGTAATACATATTTCTCGTTTGTGTCGCAAAATTGATCCTGAACACGCGTTTGTTCACATGCTGCGGGTGTAATTCTCGACTTGATTGTACACCGCTGATCGACTAACGAACAGAAAATATATAAATAGAAGCTGTGCGGGAGATAACTAGTGCCGACAGGCTGGCCGAGTCTGTATTAAAGCGATTTTTTGTTACGCTCACTGGATAGCTTTCAAGTTCCAGCAGCAGCGTCGGCCAGCACGGCGCTGTCGGATCGCAAGCGATTGAATATCGCGCGCTAATAATATTATCGAGGACAGGCATATTCTACAAAAAATTTTTTCTTTAGAAATTCATTAAAATTGCTATCGACAATGCTTTTATTGTTTAAAATAAACATTTTTTTACGACACTAGTAATAAATTTCTATATACTCTTTTGCCAAAATAATAAAAATATAACAAATTAATAAAGATTCTAAGGCTCATGATAGTATTAAACTAAGAAAGAATATATGGTCTTACTAGCCGTTCGCATTAATTGGGGAGGTATTCAGGGTCTCTCACGTATGAGATGCAAAAATAGCATCCTATGTGAATTTTAGGAATTGAAATCTCAATTCAATATATACGTATATATATATATATACGTATATTTCCGCACAAACACCCTGCGAATGACTCGTAAGACCATATATTCTTTCTTAGTTTAATAAAAATATATATGTCACACAATATCAATAGGTTCTTTGTGGTTTTATTCTTAGAATTTAAAAAAATTCTCACAGAGAATGTGCAAATGTTGTATTTTTAGCGGATGTTTGATGATAGCCTAAATCGTTATTAAGCGACATGTGTCGCTTAATAACAAAACTTTTAACACGAAAAAACGTCTCTCTCTCTCTGTCTCGCTTATTTTTATTTAAGAATATAGATAGATACTGCGGAGGTCTCCTAAGAAGAGCCACATCACTCTTGACGAATGAGATGCGAGACACGACGTATGCGTATTTGATGAAGCTTCCAGAAGAACAAACCGAACTACCAAACTGACATTCTTTGTTCTACATCGTGTAACTAACGGCGGAACCGTGTGCAGCTTGAATTCTCCACCGAGTGAGACTCTCGAAAGGGGCGCCTGGTACGCCAGGTGCCCCCGGCCCTCAGGCCACGGTCGTTTCAACGCAATTAGTCATCCTCCAGGTTACTGAACGTTTCTACGTGTACATATCCCTGCCGATCCTCTGACATAAATAACGGCAGAGAGAAACATTGTATGCACGCGTGGAAAAGACCGCGTCCGAAACGCGTGTCATCGAGAAAGAAGTTTCATCTAACACAAATAAACCGACGAAAGAGAGACGAGTACAGTGAAGTCTCTGTAAGCTTCAGCGTAATCGCACGAAGTTTTTGAATGCGTACTGCCGCTAACCAGAGATGTCAGAAGTTCGTGAACAAAGTTTCATCCACACTGAACTCTCGCAGCTAATCTCAATATTTAAAGTACATTAAAAATTATTGCAATATTAATAAATTAAATATTACAACTTTGTGTTTTTCAAGAGCGCAAGTGTGCATTTGATATATTCTATTGACATATATGTATTTTTTTCTTCTACAGAACAATTTTAAGTAAGTTATAGGATAGTTATGATAACTAAGATATATTTTACATATTGATATATATATACTGATTGAATTTCATTGTTATAAAATTTATAATGTTAACAAAATTTATATATTTGTTTTGTTAACAAAATTTATATATTTCATTGTTATAAAAAATTTAAGACACGCACGCAAAACACAAATCGTGCGTTAAAATATTTTATATTTAGTAAGTACATGTGCGAAAAAAAGGATACTTCTTTATTAATCGTAATGTATAATCTTGGGATTTTATAGAAGTAAAAAAAGTTTTAAGTTAATTTAACAAAATATATTGTATATTATTATTAATAATATAAAAAATTGTATAAACATTTACATTATAAAATTACATATATATCTATACATATATATCTATACATATAATATTGGTTACAGAACAATACACGATGTTTTATCATCTCCATTCGCTTGTCATTCGCCTATTGTCTTCATCTTACGTCTGATGCAATAACTACTGTCAAATCTGTCATATGTTATCGCTAAAATGCATCTACGTTTTTCTATAAAGATAACACCTGCTTATCACAAGAAGCTCAGAGGAAACGTATAGCTAATTGCGCTTCTTTTTGAATGTATTTTCGTTATATTAAAAATCTTCTGATCAAACAGGAAGCCAATATGTAGCGAGGTACGAAACTCGGGTGGCTGGAAAAAAGGGAAGATCCTGTCTCGACAACGACCGATCAACGGAAAAAGCAGGCAAAGACGCGTCGCGTGGCGTCGCGTCGCGTCGCCTCGCCTCCGTCGCACCACTTTGGCGTCGGGAATCAGGCGCCACCGTTTCCCCTGCGCGCTCCGCAGTTCTCACCGACTTTTCGCTGACAAACCACACGCATACTGTCACACACGCACTGTGACACTGACGCACACGCCGATCGGTTTTGAAGCTTGCATACACACACGTAGTTTACGTCATTTATGTATAAGTGGCGTGTCGAGGGCGCTCTTTTGAAAATAATCGAATCTTGCGGCGTGCCGCTTTGGCGGCGATTATGTCAAACAAAATATATATACTCTTACATGCAAAACATCCTTCAACGTAAAGCGCGGACAAAAGCAACATCTTTTTTATACACGAAATAAAATACAAAACTTTTCAAGAGAAAAAAGTTGGATATATACCGACAAAGAAGAAAATACATTCATCTAATTTGTTTGCTTCTTAGATTTTTGAAATTCCAGAATTAAAACAGACAATTAAAGCAAAATATTGATGTTTATGGCAAAGTAGTAAATAAGATCTAAATAATTTTTGACGTTTCGATGGTTTATTTATTTTAAATCATAGGCCCGCAAATGTAGATAATTATCTTGAGTGTCCTACCTGATCCTTTCATCTGTGTGCGCGAGTTGAGCGATATGCACGATAAAACGGGCGCAGCGCGCCTCAGGCTCAGCGGTAGCGTCCGGCCTAGGCGGGCAGGCAGGCAGGCAAGCGGCTTTCATTTAAAAACTATGCGAGTGTGGACGTTCGCCGACAACGTCGGCTGTGCCAGTGGCTCCGAACGGCCGGCGCGACCGTCGACGTCGACTCCGGTCGACCGGGTTGAGTCAGTCAGTCCCTCAGACCGGCTCCGTCAGTTAATCGCCGGAAAGCGCCGCGGTAAGACGTGTTTGGCGAACGCTCTCTTTCATTGTCTCGCGTGGCTGCCGCTGCTGCTGCTGTGTCAGCTGCTCTTCTCTTACTACTAATCGCGCTCGTTATGTATGACGCGATAATCGGCCGAGCGGGAGCAATTCATCAAGAAAACGTGACGATTTGCGGCGACGACAGACGACGACGGGTGATTCGAATGTCCTAGAATCCGGGGGAAGAGAAAACACATGCTCGACATTCAAGGAACCGTCGTTCTGACGACGCACCGATCTAAAGCGTCAGATTCGTCTCAACTGCGGTTGTTCTGAAAAATTCATCGGTTTTTTTTTTTTTTTTTTTTTTTTTTTTTGTTGTTCAATGTGTTGACTCTCGCGACGATGGTGGCGGGCTTTACTGTCGTCGCTTCCAGAAACGCGTTCACAAATCCGGAAACGGAGGATTACGAAGTTGTCGACAACGAGGCTCGATACATCGATAAAGGTATAAATTATATACGCATATTGATTAAACC
This sequence comes from Pseudomyrmex flavicornis, assembly GCA_014825475.1. Classification (NCBI taxonomy): domain Eukaryota; kingdom Metazoa; phylum Arthropoda; class Insecta; order Hymenoptera; family Formicidae; genus Pseudomyrmex; species Pseudomyrmex flavicornis. Next base: position 25,022 of record QVNW01002222.1, read on the forward strand.
CTTTACATGTCTCTGATGACAAATACTTGTTATGTTATGTGTCTAGGGTGGAATCTATAAGATTCCAACAAAAAAAGTCAATTTTTAACAACTAAAATTGAAACAATTTTATCAATTAATTATGTTGATTATTTTTATTTGCGAATTGAACATAGTGTTGAAATAAAAGTTGACTCTCATCTATATACTTATATAGAAGTTTTTGTATCTATCTCTCTCAATAGAACATATTTTCTCGCTTGAGATTTTTATTTGTTAATCACATGTCTTATTTCCTTATTTGTGTGCGTTTATCAATGTTCGTCTATTATAAAATCTATTTGGCCAAAGAGTATTTGCAGTCAGTCAGTAATAGCAAAGGTGAGATACTTGCGTGCGAATGATCGCGGGAAACACGGTGCGTGCACGTGCTCGGCAAGCTTGTTTTGCTAATTCTCGCGAATTTAGCAATTTGTATCTCTTGAAGGAGAAGCGCATCAGTCCAATTAAACTTTTGTACAAGAACAACGTGATATAAAAACTTGAACTTTTTAATAAATTTGTTTTAACAATTCCGAAAGCTTTGGAGATCAACTTGATGCAAAGTCGATCTCCGTATTTTCCGTACCATTTACTCGAAGAGATAAAGAATCGAGAAGAGATTCTCGAATATACAATCGATCAGAATTTCCAAAAATTGTTCTAGATCCACGCACCAATCTGTAGAAAAGAAATTTTTGCTTAATTGTAAGTCCGTCTACTTCAGGGTGACGAGAGATTCATGGTGCTTCCTAAAAATACTCGGCGCCAAAGAGTTTATTAGAACGATTTCGTTAAAAACAAACAAAGGCTATTGCGCGATGGTGTAAACCACCTCGAAAGGGGGTCGATCATCGTTCGCAGAATGTTCAACGCGAGCAATAAAATCGTTTACTTGAGTCGAGCGCGCGAGCGAAGCGAGACGGACGCACGAATGATTCACGATCGATCGATAGATTTACATCCGCAAGTGGCGCCTGCTAGCCGACAGTAGCGCACCGTTTTTTTCCCTCATTTATTTCTACCTTTTTTTTTTTTTTCGTCACATTAATCTGTATTTGTCGCTAATTATTCCTCAAGAGTGACATCGCGTACAATTTCCTCCGAGTAAAGACATTCTGTAATCCTGATAATACACATAATTGTGGTCGTTATCGACATAATTTATGTACGATCGTCTCTCTTTTTCTTTAATTCCTGGTTTTTTTTTTCATTCGTGCGTGCTTGTACGTACAAATTGCTGGACAATGCAACACGGCGCGGACATAAGCGAATATAATAAATATTAAAATTTCTCGTTCGCATGATAGCGAACTAAAGAAATACGATAAAGTATATACGCGTCGGGCGCCGACTAGACGCGCGTATAGTGGAGTACATAACATGTGCTTCTCTATGTATGTATATGCATGATAGGTGCCGACACGCTTGTTGCACGCGTTGGCTACATTGTTGCATCGCTTATATACGCGCGTCTCGCTATCTGGTTTTCTCTTTGGATAATTCTCGAATTCAAAGCGGGGATTCGAATGTGTATGCGCTGATATAATGGACGTAGCCGGTAGCTCATATATGTAATTCCGCTCACACTACGTGTCCGACTTTTAAAACAGGTTTGCTAGCCTAGAAAACAAGCTGCTCATTAATTATTTCTTTTTCCGAGGTACAACAAAATTCAATTAACTTCTTCGGGCGAAATACGCGCGCTCGCTTTTCAGTTCGGCATAATCTTCCTTCCTCGGCCGTGCCGAGAAAGATCGTCAGTTTCACGGAACCATTTCGGCTATATAGTTTCCCGAATGCGTTTTGCATTCTCTTGGCCTAAGCGCTCTCGATATCGTTAGATCGTTAATTCGAATGCGTTCTGACGAATTGTTCGTTAAACTGTTCGCGTATAATAGACAACTGTCGACACAAAGACTCGCGCTCTCTCTCAAACGCGAACAAACGCGCGCGCAATAAAGTGTCGATTGGCTAATTATTGGATCATTAAATATAAATCTTAACATATATATATATATATATAACTTATATATATATAACTTTTATATATATATATATATATTTGTATACGACAATCCAGTATTGTTTAGATCTCATGTGACTTGAGACATCAAAGTTCGGGCCGCGTTTGCTCGATAATTTTGACAAGAGTAATCATACATATATTCTCTGCGATCGAAATCTTATGCTCGCACATGTGCCGCAACTTGTTATCTCGATAGATAAAAAAAATATACAATATCCGAAATAATATACATCTGCAAATACTATTTTTAGTACATTACTCACAATGGAGTACGAGACTTTCGCAAGAGTCGAGTGTCTTTGTCGGAATATCGCGACTGCAAGTTGCGGGTTTTCTTTGTTTTTTATTTTATAAACACATCGCGTGTGGACTTTGCTAAAATGTTCAACTTTAATTTCTCATCAAACACACGATAGAATCCTTATTAATTGTGCGTGAATATCCTCGAGTAATTGTACCTTATAAAAAAAGATACATACACGGGTTGTATGTACTTGATCATTGATTACGTCGCGATGATCAGCCGAAATGCGATCGTTCGATTGAGACCTGGACTTTTTTTTTTGCTCATCGGGCATGGCCGTCATCGTCATCGTCGTCGTTGCCGTCGTCGCCAGAGCCACCGTTGTCTTTCGAGTGGCGCGACGACGACGACGAAAAATGCGAACTCATCGACGCCAACGAGGAGAGCGGAGCATATGCACGCACGCACACGCTCGGTTTATCATTCGTACATACACACGTGCGCTTGTGCGCGCGCCTCGTACATAAGTGCCACGGCTCTCTACAGCTGGCGCATGGCGTTACGCTACGTGCGCACACGCACGTACATACACAACGTTAACCCGGTGGCGCCTGTCGGCCACACGGATGTGCATGCGTGCGTGACGAGTTCGTACCTCTTCGGCCATGTGTGTGCGCGCGTTCTGTACATAAATACTCCACAAGTAGTACGTGCGCGTACACATACGCACCTGTCGTGTGTGTGTCCCACGACGAAACGATCGCTATGCCCGGATTCGCGACGATGAGGTCCCTCTCGTTCCGATTCGCAGAATTCGCTTAAAAGATACTGTTTCGCTTCTTAAACCGATTTTATTGTTTTCCATTAAAAAAAAAAAAAAAAAAAAAAAAAAAATTACTCGATTTTACTCGTGATATCCTGGACGTGACTCGTTACGATTGTTGTGTCTGAACTTTGTAGACACTGGCTTATACGGAAATGACTACCGTCACATAATCATGAGTGCCTTTTGTGCATGCATGTGTGTGCGTGCGTGTGCGTGTGCGTGTATGTTTAAGTGACATAAGCAAGAGCACATTTTATAGCTATATATCAAGAAATAGCTCTTGTTGTTTATATTACATTTTTTAACTTGACAACAGATAAAAATAGAAATAGAGTAAATAGACAATTTAAATTTTCAATAGATCACAGCAGAGAGAGAAAATTAGAAACGTATATGTGTAGCGAAAGCTGTATTTTTTCACAGGAACGATACGTTTAAAAATTATATATCCAGTTTCTTCGGTTGTGATCTCTGCATTCCATCGTTAATTAAATGGCTGACCACTTTAATTACGACGACAGAATTATGACGGACGTAAAAGCGTTGTTGCCTCGCGGATCCTAAAACTAAAAGCCGTCGTGTGAAGTAACAACACTTTCGCCTGCTGTTGCAAACCGCATCCCGAGTTGAGCAAAACCGTCCGGCCTCGATGACCGACGTGCAAAGGACTCGCTGTTAATACAAACTTTCCGTTCCGGAGTTTATGGCGATTGTCCATAAAATTTATGTCGTCGGAGAATCTCTTTTCTTTCTCGCCTCGCGCGACTTGCGCCATTCGCGTTCGATGTTTGCGATGAGAGAGAGAATCGAGAACAAGGGTACTTTGTAGACGAGCGAATAAACGCGCTGGAACGTAGACCAACAGATGAGCGTGTTTATACATTGATGGCGAATTTTCTACCGATGAATCAACCGTAAGACTGTAAAGACAGGATTATCTTCTTTCTCTATTCCGGTGAAAAACACTTGATAAAATTCGAAATTATCAGATGACTCGCTTGACTTCTCATCGCGATATATATCAGCGCGCAAGCGTTTCTCGATTATCATATGTATTTGTACACAGTATTATGCGCGTTGCTTCTCTGAATTTAACATCCAATTCACGATTGTGCTCCCGGTTATGCCGCCTTCGTTATGTAAAAATCGCGCGCGCTCTCTCTCTCTCTCTCTCTCTCTTCCCGCACAGCACCGGCCGCGCCGCATACGATCACGTATATGATCACGTAAACGATCACGTACACGATCTTGCTATAAATACAGACCTGTTGTTTTGAAACGTATATTCCGTTTTATTGAACTCGCGCGATTTTATGCGGTGGCGTAGGATCTCCACGCCTGTATTATTTATAAATTCGCATCGTTATAACTGCGGAAAATAATTCACGAGAGAGATCGCCGCGTTTCGTCATTCTAGAATTTCCGGTATATTCTTGCTTTTTTTTTTTTTTTTTTTTTTTTTTCTCTCTCTCTCTCTTTCTCTCTCTCTCTTTTTCTTTTGGCGTCCAAAGCGCATTCCGTGATAAGGCTTGTTAAAAATGCGCGACGGAACATTGATGACCATGCAAAATCGCGCGTTACTCCGCGTATACATAACTACCCGGACGACGACGTTTTTGCTTTTCGCTATTTACAATCAGCTATCAATCACCGCGGTGTTATATCCGCGGCATTCGGAATAGACTGACGCGCGCGTTATGTTAATCGCGCGTTTCGTATGCGACGCGGCGCGACGCGACGCCGCGCACAAGCACGCGTGCGGCATGCATGCATGTGCAACTTGAGAATCGAGATGCGTCGAATCCAAATGAACGAGCGCTGTCGCAATCCGCCATTCCTTGCCTCCTTAGTAGCTCGGGCGATCAACGAACTTACGAGGCGCGATGAGACTTGACGAGAGAGCCGCCCTGTCGAGAGCGGAAGAAAGAAAAAGATTATAAAAGAAATAGATAGGAGAGCAAAGCCGCGGGTTTAACATAACATTTATTTTAACATCGATATGTTTCGCAGTTATGTAAAATCGCCGAGAAAATGCAAATTATTTTAATTAAATTAATGTAGATTTACTTCACAAGACGACTTTACTTTCGCGCGCGAGGGTTTAACAGAAAGAAGTGTAGATGCGAATCTACTTGTTACTTTAAAATGTATGAGACTCTCTCGACAAATGTTTGCGCTTTCGCGAATTCGCTTTGCGCATTGGCAGTCGCTCCCGACTTCGTCGGGATAGAAATCTCTCTTCTCATACGTTGTTGAATCGTCTCCTTTACATCGGAATCACGTGCCACCGGCTACTCGCGATAGCCGGCCAATAAACGGCGCGACCGTTCTGGATCAATTAACGCGATTCCGAGCTTCCCTCTTCGCGGTATTTTTTGCGCGCCGAATGACGTGTTCGCGTCGCTCGAGGCGAGCGAAAGTAATCGCGCGATATACAGAAACGAGAATCTCGACCGACGACGTTGCTCTGTACCGGATTATTGCGCGCGAAGGAGGAAAGAGAAGAGAAGGGAAAAAGACTAATTGAAGCGAGTCAAAAATCTTGACAAAGAAAATCGCGGGCACATGTTATAGATATCGGGAGGATATACGCAGAATTCACATCTGATGAGTTTCTTTTTTTTTTATTTTATTTTATTTTATTTTATTTTTTATTTCGTTGTAACGTTATAGACGCATTAGCAAACTAGTAACGCTCTTCTCTATCAATTCAGTCACAATGTGCTTCTATAAATAAATGCAACGCGCGATATTTTCTTGGAATCAATGTCAACTGTTCCAAGGAAAAAGCATCTATAAATAGACCGCGGTTAAAGTTGTATGCTCTTACCGTTTCTGCATTTCTTAATGAGAAAGATAAAACGGATATGATTTCGAAGAAATTAACGGCAAACATTATTTTTATAACACTTTTTGTAGATGACACACGAGAAAAGTTTCAACGGAGCTCGCATGTAACGAAAAGATGCTCGTACGGGTGGCATAAAGTGTAATAATGCGTTAATGTGTGTGTGTGTGTGTGAGCGCGCAGAGTTCTTCGGTTTCACTGATAGTGCCTGATGAAGCGTGTTCGAATCAGGAATGCGATATCGTTTAACGATCATTCGCGTGCACGCTCGAAGCTCGAGCACGAGCGGTCGATCATCTAATACCTGTTGTTACAAACTGACAAGTAACATGAGCAGAGACGAACGAGATCGCCCAAATTCACCGAATGTCGATATACTCGTAACACATTCATCATTTTTTTTTTTTTGTTTTTTATCAAGAAAACAGTTCGCACACATGAATTTCGCTTCCGGTTCTAAACACATTACACGCTCTGCTAATCACCGGTGATAGGGATGGAAAGACAACAATCTAACTGCGCGTTGCGTCGCTACCCTTTTCTCTTACAACAAGACCAAGGGGATTGTTGCAACTGTCTCGAACGGTTGAGTTGAGCACTTCCTTTCTATGTATCGAGTACGCGCGGTTGATCTTTGTTCCCGCAAATAAATCACCGGACGCTCCGATGACTTCGGGTTAGGGTTACCGCTTTGTCTCGGTCGAGAGACATTTGCACGCATCTCGGAAAAAAAAAAAAAAAAAAAAGAAGATTGTTAAAATGTGATGTAAGCGATAGCGCCGTCGTAATGCTTGAACTTCGGCTATCTTGAGTTACAAGAACAGAGAGAGAGAGAGAGAGAGAGAGAGAAATAGGAAAGTCAAAGCGCATAATTTAGTATCTATGTGTGGGGAGATGCGAGTTCGAAATTGTTCGCCTCGCTGTCGCGACGCGTTGCGACGCCGATAATTCGTATCGCGCAATTAGACTCGGCGGCTTGGCATCGGCTAAGCGCCAGCTGGTCTCTATGAGCGCGAGTCGCACATATGCCGCTTGAACCAGCGCCGGAGCCACTCTGTTGAGTCTCCGTGTTTTAACCGTGTACTTAATGCGAAAAAGAACGAGTAAGAACTCGGAGACTCAAAAAAACGTCATACAGACGTTTTGAGGGACATTACGCACTGTCCGATTGCTTGTACGAGGAGATTGGTAAACCATCAAATATTGTCTCACACACCACGAGATAGACAAATGTTCGAAAGAACAAGAACACGAACAATCGGAGCAGTAAAAGCAGTTCAGAGATAATTGGGTTGCGGATCAGTCGAAATTTTAGTCTGCTTTCTTTACGAAAAATCATACATTTGATGTCTCTTTTCCAACTCACTAGTGACTAAGGCAAAACTAACTGATGATAAATCTTACATTAGTCGGGAGCAAACCGAATCGATATTTCGCGTGTTACAGCGAAATCACCTTCAATTTGTCAACAGAACAAAAATCACCTTCGATATGCGTGACGTTGCCGCGGCCATACCTCGCTCGGTCGCTCGTAAGTCAAAAGTCGTTGCATGTTAAAATTCAAAAAGTTTAATTAAGCCTTTCGGCCTAATCACACGCGTGTTCGGCGAGCGGTAATCAAAGGTGTTCGGCGATGGGCGAGTGTGCGCGCAGACTGCTTTTTCGCAAAAATAGAGAAGATTATCATAAAGGTGCCCTGGCGCTCTCTGGCGAAAACCGGCGCGTATAATTTAGAGCAATTTGGCAATTGCACATAATTGATGAGGATGCCTTTTACTTGCCGATGGGCCGCTCACGTCGCGTCCGCGCATATCCGAGTTAAGTAGGGCTAATCACCAGGTTGCCGAGCCCCGGGAACATCAGGAACTTGTCTTCTAGCGCCGAAACTCCGGGATCGCGTATATATACTTACGCCAGCCATATACTATATTCGGCCGAGGCCCTAAAAAAAAAGAGAGAAGTGCAGGGAGATGGATAGAGGAAAGGGAGAGGAATATATATATATATATATATATGTGTGTGTGTATATATATGTATATATACCTGGTTCCTGATCCCGGCATGGAATGGCAGGGCCCCCGTAGAGAGACCCTCCGCCTACTTCTCAGAAACAAGGACCACGGTTCCCTATTGTTCTTGCTAATTGCCACCCCGTCGTAACCATCCGGCTGCGCGTCCACCCGCTTCCCGGACCGTCTCAAGCCTCCCCTTTTCTCATAATGGCTGGATATAGGTACCGGCTCGATAGTTACAAGTCTCAACGCAAATACCACTTTCGGTATGTACCTTTGTGAAAAGGAAATTAGCCGAAAGCCGGAGCGAGCGAAATCAAGCGGATTGTCCCACGCCCTTCCGTCTCTTGCCTCGGGGGCAAGAATTTTTACTTGAGCCGCATAGCGAAAACCGTGTTACCTGATTTCTCGTTCTAAATAAATATATACGGTCTTAGGACACAGGAAATTCGGCTCTTGATGATTATCTTCGGCATTCTTCGTTCGAGTTTGTGCAGGTTCTGCTGTTGTGTAAGCGCTTTCTTTACACGATCTCTCTTTCTTTTTCTTTCTCTCTTTCATCCCCGTCAATTTAGATATTCGGGATTAGAATGAAAACTGATATCTTTTAAAGATCACTAAACTGGACACTTTAGACCAATCATCAGTCACAGGAAACGATCGGACAAAGATCTTTCATTATTTAAACGATTGTGCGTTGCAGATAATCTGCAAGTTTTTGCGATTGTCGCTATAAAAAATTATTTGACGAGTCATGCGATTCTCACGCGAGTTCCGTCGAAACTCGAATCGCGAGCGCACATCATCCGATGAAAGTTTCTCACGAAGCGAATCGCCTAGCAGGCTTGTTTCTTCGTGAAGACCAGTCCTCTCTGGTCTCTCTTCATCTCCGACGCTCTTTTGGCCACTCCTTTCGTCTTTGCGAGTAGCGCCGATGAGCCGACCAACATATACCTTTTTCCTTTTCGCATAACTAAGCGAGTTCATAGCCCATTCGCTCGTAGGTACGAACAGGTGTCCCGCTGCTGCTACTCGACGGTCGTCACTCGGATCCCAGCTGATTGTTTATTTTTTCGATTTGCGAGAGCCGCTTATAATTCTCACCGCTACCATTTTCAGCGAAGAGAGAAAGACACATCTCCATGTGTCTATTTGTACATATATTTCTTAGGTGTTATTAAACCTTGACATATGTAATACTGGTTTTTAACAATCTACCGGAAAAGATCCTCAATCCCAAGTTATAAGACATAACTCTAAATTATTGAATACACCGTGAAAACAAACGGAAGCGCCGATATCTGACAGTCTGCGGCTCACTGAGTTACGTGCGATCAATTATTTTATTTCGCAAATCTCGTTCTTAGTTTTTCGCATAATAGTATCAGACGCAGTTTGTTCGCTCTCACGCTAATTGATGTTACGCTCGTATAGCGCTAATTGGGAAAGCGCGCTTCTCAATGCATCGGACTCAATAATACGCAGACCGCGATATACCTATGAAGACGTTGAGCAATGCTCCCGCGGATATACCTATGAAGACGTTGAGCAATGCTCCCGCGGATTACATGGGATATACTTGAGCAGGAGGCTCGTTAGAGTTTCATCACTGAGCGCCAGACACAGACCGACACTGACGCGCTTACGCTTTAGATACTTTACTACATATCGCGTACATAGGTCGTCGGCTCTTCTAATTTGTATGTACACACATACAAACGGTGCTCATTTCGAATCGAGTTTCCGTCCAGTCGGATTCTCGTATCCCCTTGGCGGCTTGTTATATATGATTTCGTCTACGCGGTCGCGTACTCATCAATTCCTCTTCGATATACTGAAAAAATATTATCTTGTGACAACTATTAACCGATATTTTATACAATCCAATATATAAAACAGATATAAATTTTGTGTATTTTTATAAATTGTTTTTTTTTTTTTTTTTTAAGAGACTGAGCAGCTCTAAAATACAGTTTCATTCTACTTGCGCAATGTTGACATTTGAAAAAATAGATTGAAATATCAATAACGAGATCAGTTTAAATTTAATTTCGATAATCGAACACACACAATCGACGAGAACTTCGATATTCGTTAATCGTGCGCGTCAATCTCGTTGGTGGGTCCCATCCGTGATATCGAGGAGAAACGTAAAAAAAAAAAAAAAAAAGAAGCAACAAAAGAAAGGGTGCTGGGCTTCGTCGAGGTTGGACCCGGGGAATAATTAATATACCATAGACGCATAACGAACGACTCCGCGATGCAGTCTGTTTGTTTTCGGACGGTTCTTACTCGGCCTCAGGCTTGTCGGTCGTATCTCTCTTGAGTTGGGGCCCCTCGACCTCCCGCTGCTTTCCCCCCCTGTTCTCTTTTTATTTTAAACGTACGCACGCGGGATTGTCCCTATGCCGAGTCTTCTGTTTGCGTTCTCCATTCCGGAGAGGCTACCGGTCCTTATTTCAACTCTCGTCGTAATTTATAACACAGATTTTTCTGAAAACATATGATGACATATTTTTTTATCCAAATTTATGCGCGATACTTTTGCATAATATTCAGAGAAATTTATTGACAAGAACGAAACACAGGGAATAAATATAAGAATAAATACAAATAAAAATGGAGAAGAACAATAACTGTAGAACAAACAAAAGTCCTATTGTCAGAATAATCACGGTCGATGTATTTTTATGGCTTAACATATAATTTCCCAATTTTTCTGAAACACATACTGACCTGCAATTAGAACACGACAAAATCGTTAAGTGTCCCTTGTTCTCTTTGTTTCGTGCATTATTTGGCAGTTATGTCGAAAGAGAGAGAGAGAGAGAGAGGAGAAAGGCATGCGGCGCGCACAACGGGGCAGTCCCGCACAGCCTCCCTCTACATATCCTCTCCACTTTAATCTTTCTTTTGTGACTCGACTGTTTTAGCGTTTTTTATTCCCTGATGAGCTGAATTCCGACAGGCCGAACGAAGAGGGCCTGCGCTCGTTCGCGAAGGGAAGAGAAAGAGAGAAAGACGGACAAGCAAGACATCGCTGCGGGCTTATTAGCAAGAAACCGGTGGGGAAAGACGAGGTCGCGAAGGGGAATCGGCAAGATGGTGGGATCGGAGGATTGGGGCAAATGAAGCCGAGCGTGCTTGCAGATAAAGATGGCTTCGCAATATCATAATAAACTATGCGCTTCATCTTCTCTCTCTCTCTCTCTCTCTCTTTCTTTCTTTTAATTTATTTCGTACGGTCCTCATTAACGCACATCAGGTTGCGTCAGGGGTGGCCACCCTTGTTGCGTATATTTGCGCCGCGTCATGATTTTTCGGAACTAATGCAGTTGGATTTGCTCGAGATGTCTTTCGGAAAAAGACATAGTCTTCTGAAATTTGTTTTACGCGCTGTAGGGCACTTGAAAAACCTGAAAGAAATCGAACACTTGAATGCTCCTGACTTTTGGAACATAAAAACTCAATTTCCTTGTATTGGTTTAATTTGACGAAAAAGTCCGTCGTGGCAACGACGAGAGAAATTCTAAACTTGTACTAATATAGGTACTTTTTGCGCATAGTTTAACTTTTGTGTCACTTTCGTAAATCGACGTTCTATCAAGACATATTATACTTTATATATTTTGGGAGATACACAATGTCAAAATAAAAAATAAAAAAAATAAAAAAATTTTACATTTAAATATTTTATTGAAGTTGATTCCTTCTTTGTTACAGATTATTCCGACGAAGTAAGATGTTACTGCAATCAACCAGATTGCGTTCGTCAGGGATACATGTGTCGCGGAAGAAAGGGATGCTTTACAGAAATACCATTAAGTGCAAATGTGCCGCTTTTGAAAGCGGAACACAACGCTCACAGTGGTTGTCTGGACGAGAGTTATAAAAGTCATAAGTGCCCTACGGGATTCCTCTGTTGCAGTCAGGATCTCTGCAACCACGTAGACAACCCTGCGATGAAAAGCAGACTCAACAAGACCCTACAAGGTTGTCTTGACACAAATGGGCTCTTTCTCTCTCTCTCTCTCTCTCTTTTTCCCTCGTGTACTATTTAGATCTAGAATATTTTCTACATTTCTCCCATCTGTGGTGTTTATTGCAATACATATCATCATATGTATATATAACCACCACACAGATATATGTATAGATATATATTAAAGCTATTGCTCTGTATCTAAGAACGATGCCTCACAAATTATTATTGCAAATTAATAAAATTTCTTAAAAATAAATATTAAAAAATTAATAAAATTTCTTAAAAATACTCACTCGAAGCTCTTGCAAAAAATATTTGTTTATTGTATTTGTTTATTACAACGCTGATTGTAATATATTGCTTGGTAATTGTGTTGTTGCAGAGTTGGCTGGCGATCAACGTGCATATTTGGCGCCCTTGCATCCGAATAGTCAGGAAAGGCAGACGGACAATTTCTTTTCGACAGTGGCCATTGTTGTTGGTATTATCGGACTCATCATTCTGCTAATCATTGTTGTCATCGGTATCAGATGTCTCGAGCCTATACAGTCGCAAAACGGAAATAAATACGTGTCACATCCCGATAACGGGCCGCCCTTACTCGGACCACCGAAAGTGCCTCTGGTTTAAAAAATTCCACAATCCAAAGACAAAAGTTTTTCAATGAAGATGTTCTGCCAATAAATAATAGTTTAATAATTAGTAGAGCTGGTTGCGCTGATTCTAATATATGACTCGCACAGTTGTGCCATATGTATGTGTGTACATTCGAATACTAGACGGTGCCAAGGATTCATGTTGAGTAATCGAATCTACTAGATTCTAGACTTCCTTTTTTTACGATAATCTTCTAATTTTGATGTTATTGAAAAATTCCACGCTGCTCTTTCATCATTTGTAATTCATAAATATCTTATTAATATGCAAATCCCCGTAAGGTTTTCCAAAGGTCGAGTCATATACTAAAGTCCAGCCGTAAGGCTATGTAGAAAGTTAGCCTAACGGGAAGGCTCTTGACTTGGCTGTGAATTTTATGAAGAAAAAGCAACTACTATTATTGTAAATTATATCGTAACGATAATGTATTACTTGTTGCATTTTCTCGAAACGTCGACGACGCACGACGCACACGTCGTGAAAACAAAGAGTGAGAACGGGTCAGAATGTTTAGACCCTCAGACATGACGTTGCGACATGATATGTGCACATGTCATTATAGTATTGTAAATATAAAATAATGTTCGTATATGTATTTTTTATTATATTGAATGATAAATCGAATTCAATGATGTTAGTGATAGGGTGTCATCAGCGCGACATGTAAACGTTGCGACCATTATGAATTATATTTTTCCTCTCTAAGAAGAATATTATTATATAAATTTTACTTTTACAAATACTGTGTAGCATCTCTCTCTCTCTCTCTCTCTCTCTACTAAAGTAAGAAATTTATATTTTACAAATTCATCAAAGAATCACATGACATAAAATAAATTTATATAGTTAATATGTCGTTGCTGTTGCGCGATTTTAAATTAACTGCAGCTACTAAATTTGCGAAAGTGTACTTTACCTACTTTATAATTATAAAGCGTATTTTTTAAGCGTATTCTGTATAAACACTATATTGTGATAGTACGACATAATAATGACTAAATAAATACATGTAAGATTTATTTAGACTTTGTTTTACACGTGTTACTCTTGTGAAAAATAAATTGAAAATTATCGAAGTGCATTTTAACTGTCTTCTCAATGTTTTGTCTCTATTTATTTGTTCTTTTCCATCAATAACATACACATTTTACATCGAGGTATCCGATATATAGGTAGGGTACGTCATTACTCTATAAAATAGGTATTTATTCGTTTGATCAGCTCAGAAAAGTGATCTCGTGTTGTATTTGCAAATATCAGTCATAAAATTCGCGTATAATATAATAATAAATGTTAGCATCACAGCTTAAAAACGATCTATCATTTTTCCAGTAGAGCATTTGTTTCGTCGATTTGAAAAAGTTCTACCAGTTGATTTTTTCGAGTTCAGTTTTTTATTCATCATTCATTCATTATTTTTGTTTTATTCATTTAATGTCTTTTTATTACCAATCACTTTCTCTCCGTACGTACTTCACGTTCTTTAAGTCATTTCACGAATTAAGCGCATTATTTTATAAAAAATACTGTTCAAGATTTTTGTAAAGAGAGCCGGCGCAATTCGTCGTTTTTATCTAGTGTTCTCTTCCCTACTCTTTTCTTGTTTCTTAATTTGTTTATTTTCAAATTAGAATAGTTGACTTATTCGATTTTTTTTTCCTGGCTAGCAGAATTACATTGCAACTGTTAACTTGTACGTCAGTATGCGAACGAGTTTTATTTACAAGTTATTTATTTTCCAAAAAAGCTAAACAAACTGACAGTATTAAATAAAATCTGAATCAGATTAAAATCTTGTTGGTTTTCAATAACTTTTAGATTAATTATTTGTGGAAACTTTCCTGAGGAAACAATGCCAACAGGTACACGGCCGATGTAGGTCATTTATTAAAGTCCATATTATGCTCAGCATCACTCGACTACAGTAATCTAGCAGGACAACTGCTTGTTTTCGATGTATGACAAGATCGTTAAAGCCAATACATAGTTAATATTCGAGCTCAGATACGATACTTTGGAATTGTAATAAATAAACAAATAGGAAATCGAGAAAAGAGTGAGGAAGTAGGCGTGAACGCTAAAGTATATAATCGCGCCAGTTCTACTGTAATATGTTGTCTTCTATTTATTACTTTGTCGTTAGACCTGGAACGAGAAAACAAAAAATTTTTTGTTTTAAAAGAAACAACCTCCAAGTTTCTTTTAAGTCAATTGATTCTTCAAGCATTATATTTATACCTACGTATGTACAAATGTGTACATACGTATAGATATATTGAGATTTAGCTTGTTTTTTTTTTTTTTTTTTTTTTTTTTTTTTTTAGGTTTTCTCAGTAACATTACAGTAGTACGGAGTAAATTTAAGAAAGTATCTCTCCGAATGATTTAACATAGGCCTCGTGAAGCTTATTAATGAAGTCCGGATCACTTTTTAACAAGTAATTAAACGCTTGTAACAGCTGATTCCTTGTCAATGGTTCCAGAGGTCTGTTTAAAGGCTCTGATGAGGGACTAGACGCAGCGAACATAACAGGAGGTATTAACGCTGGCGCCGATCCTCTTCCTGACAACGTGGGTGCTGCCGCAGGCATAATATCGTCTGATGACTAAAACAAAAAAAAAAGGATTAAAATATTCTTGAACGTTCCTAATACATTCAAATCATGGATCTTTAGGCGTTCTCTTACCGTGCTTCCAGAAGCGTGAGCAAATAATGATGCGAGCGGATTGGCGTTGTTAGCATTAGTAATGTCTGAAGCTTTAGAAGTTTTTGAAGTGGACGTATTATTGGTTGGCGACTGTATCCTGAGAAATCCAGTCGACCCGTTCGAATCATTAGTAGTCCGTGTGACAGGTAGTGGAAGATCTTGCGTGACTGGCGCTGTCGGTGCCGTTGTGGACACTAGCGATTCTTGTTGAGTCGTTTTGTTTCGTTTTTTAGATTTATTCGTAGAAGAAATTGGCGTCGATTGCGATTGAGTAGATGGTTGCGGTGTTATAGATCTTTGTTGTTTTTCAATATGTTCTAAAGTGTGCGCCGCTGGATAAGACGGAAAACGTCCGAAAAACGGTTTAGTCTCGATTGCAACAGCATTACCAGGAGTAGGTTGATCACTTGGTTTAAAATGTACTGGATTTACCTAATCAATATAACATAATAAATAAAACCAAAACTACAAAAATATGAAAAAACAGTAACTACTGATAAAATACTAACTTTTGCTTTTGCAAAGAAATCCATTACACTTTGTGAAGTAACATCAGGTCCTAAGGGAGCTGTCAGAGGTCCGCTAACATTGTCAGTTGTAGATGACAATGGAGATTTTGGTCTCACTTTGTTGCCACTATCACCACTGCCTTTACCTCCTCCACTGCTTCTACTGGTATTAAAATCTTCTTGTGCCTTGCTGAGCATACTGAATATATCTATATTGTTTACATTAGATCCTGATGTTTTCTTAGTCTTAACTACTGGCTTATTATTGATCTTGAGGGTTTCTTCGCATTCCTTCAGAAGTTCATTTAGCATATTTGCAATACGTACACATTCTTCTTTCTCATAAAACCAGATACCATAAATATTACCTCTAGAATTTCTGTATAGCAAAAATGGTTCCTGCAGTTGCAAATCTAAGCCTGGTGAAACTGGTTCTACTAAATTATTTGTATTTAATCTGCAACACATTTATTTTTATTCTGTATAATCAGTGTCATCAATTATTAATACCAAAAAACCTTATAAAACATAGAAAAATCTACCAGAGAAATTTGCAATCAAAAACAGTTTTCATTTTTATCCAATGAATCATACTAGCAATATATACACAGTAAATATACTTATTATATTATGTATATTATGTTTCAAGCAATGTGTACACTACCTGTTCATTATGAGGATACTGTTGTAAGGCTCGCCGTTTCTTGAGTAAAGAAACAAAGCGCCTTCAATGTCAGTTTTCTCCCATTCGTTTTCCTCCGCGTTGAATGTGTACAAAGCGACGTGAGTCGCGGTCTCCAGGATATTCTTCACATAAGGGTCAACTCGTTTTAACGCGGCCACGTTCATCCTCAGCTCCGTCCGATCCGTCATGACGATAATAGCGATTGAAAGTACGATACTTGTGGTGGCCCAATAATTATCAGAGATTAAATGTAAAGGTTATTACGTTTCACCCACCGCTCCGATTGCCGGCTTGTTACAGTTGCAGGAAACGACGTATTTTCAAATAACACAAGCAGCTGCTTTCACGCTTGAACGCCATACTAGATTTTCAGGTTCGCATCGTGAAGCGCCGTTTGTTATGCGTTTGAAAGATGGCAACTAAATTCTTCATATCTGCCGGTAGTATGTTATCGATCGAACAAGTTACACAACCTTTTCAACAAAATATCCACGCAGCATTGGATTGGTTGTTCGACACGAGTTTAAAGCCGGTATTCACAATCGAATTTTAATTTATTATATTTAAGTATCATCGTAAGTTTTATTTT
The DNA here is from genome assembly GCA_014825475.1 of Pseudomyrmex flavicornis. NCBI lineage: Eukaryota > Metazoa > Arthropoda > Insecta > Hymenoptera > Formicidae > Pseudomyrmex > Pseudomyrmex flavicornis. The sequence continues at coordinate 42,132 of QVNW01002222.1, forward strand.
CAGATATTCTGTAGCCACAAGAAAATGGCTCATATAGCACCATAAGATAATCTTAATTAGACGATCTTGAATACAAGATCCGACTGTGAATATCGGCTTATGATACAAATGTAGATATTTTGTTCTGATTGGTTGAATTCCAACGAAAATTCGAATCGCAAGTCTGTAATCTGCTTTATACGAGTAGGAATAGGAAGAAGCTCTTCAGCTTCAAGAAGACTCGTTGTGTATGCTCGCATTTGCTCGCGGTAGATACGAAAAAAGAGCATGATATGTATACATTACATGTTGTTATTGAAGATTTCGTAGGCGTAGAGAGAGAGCGTGACGTTCTGCGGTATTAAAAGGGTAAGGAAACGAGCGTTGCGAAATAACGTAAACAATTAGCGTTCTAACGCACACACTTGGAAAGTGGCAGAGAGGAGTGTGTACGCGCAAAGAAGAAAATGTATTCCACCGAGGCAGCGAGTCATCGTGATTGTCATGCATCCCGCCACGGCAGGGAATGATTCGCGTCCCCGCCCCAAAAATAAGCAGTTTGGCCCAGTACGGTTCGTCATTGCGGACACCGAGGGACGGTAGACGTCGTCATCATCGTCGCCGCCGCCGTCGTCGTCGTCGTCGTCGTCGCGAAAAGACTGAACACGGAGCGTGATTTCTTGGTTAGTGGTTAGGCACGTTTATCATCTTGAATCAGCTGTGTGGCCTAATGGCAGAGACACGCGCGTGCGGCCCGCGCGATTCTCTCACCGCCGATAATATCCCGAGAATTATTTGCCCCCTTTGTGCTTTCAGTTCGATATTTCGCAACACGAGCAGCACACGCTAAGTAACCTCGTCAAAGAACCAACCATTCGCCATTCGAGTGATTTTGACTTTAATTTTTCGAAGGCTCGAGTGTTCACGTTCGCGTCGTTGTTCGATGCCAAGTTCGTTTTTTCGAAATTCGAAAACTGTCGCTTAGTGCTTATTCTTCTTGCTGCTTAAATCTGCAGCAACGCGGGCACAGAAGAAAAGTAGAACGGCCATGAGATCCATGTGTGTGGCATATTTCACTCTTTTATGTTATTTTTAAACCGATGATATACAAAACACTCGGACACAAAGTCTTGCAAACTCCGTCCCCGTCTATACTGTCTTCAGAAAATTATTCTTGGAATGTACCTCTTGGTCCGTAGCTTTTGTTTGTTTGATGTTTTGGGAAGAGAGTCCAACCGATTTTTAAATAATTTAAATTTCTAATTTATATGTAGTCTTGCGTGTAGTCTTTGCAGTGAAATCACTGAATTTATTATTATTTTGCAGGTTTGTAGTTTTAGTGAATATAATTTTACAAAATTAGCAAATTGTTGATATCACAATCAAATTGTCGTTTCTCAATCGGAGAAAAGAATGTCACTAAAACCAAAAAGAGTGGATTTTAACCAAACGTGGAATGCACTGCAAGAGACTGTCAAAGGAGTAATAACACTAGCAAATATTCCACGTGCTACATGGAATGATAGATTTAGGTATTCAAGTTATCTGAGAGATACAATTAAATGAGAAAAAATAAAACATGTATGTAAAATTGTATGTTACAATTTGTAGTGACGTCTATTCCCTGTGCGTTGCGTATCCGGAGCCACTAGCGGATCGTTTGTACAATGAGACGAAAAGGTTTTTGATCAATCATGTGGAGCATATGCTGGTGCAGGTTTCCAATGAGAAGCAGGATATGCTCCAGGCATATTATCGAGCCTGGATGGAGTATTCCCAAGGCATTTACTATCTGCATAGCTTATACTTATACCTCAATCAACAACACATTAAGAAGCAAAAACTTTCGGAGGCGGAACTCATTTATGGTGTAAATTCTAACAATGACGATGAATGTCAGGAACAGATGGAGATCGGTGAATTGGGTCTGGACATTTGGAAGAAGAAGATGATAATGCCACTTAAAGACAAGCTTGTTTCTCTTCTGCTTGTGTGTATCGATGCTGACAGAGATTCAAAATATGAGCTCGCGCCTGATGACGTTATTGATGTTATTTGTGGTGTCATAGACAGCTTTGTTCAGGTGGAAAAATACAAGATGAAGGGACAATTAAATGTAATGTATTACTATGTGCATTATATTATTGCTATTACTACTCTATTACTTTTATATATTTACTAATATTTGTCGCTAATTTTTATGAGAACAAACAAGTTTTATCAAACAACTTTAAAAAAAAAAAACTTTTCCTAACTATCCAGCTATATCAAGAAATTTTCGAAGAACCGTATTTACAAGCGAGCGGGGTGTTTTATACGGCAGAGGCGGTGTTGCTGCTACAACAGTTGGATGTTACACATTACATGGAAAAAGTGACGTGGAGACTTAATCAAGAAGAGCAACGTGCGCATAAATTCCTTCATTACAGTTCTATACCAAAAGTGCGCCATTATGTTTCACAAAACGCCATTGTATTTCAAAGATTTTTATTTATAACCGGTAGATCTAATGATGATGCTTTTGTTGCAGGTGAGAGAATGTTGCGAGAAGAAAATGATAGCCGCGCAAGCTTCTTGGCTTCACACGGAAGCAGAAGCTATGATAAAAACCGAAAACATACGAGGTCTGGCTCTTCTTTATCCGTTGTTGAAACCTTTGCCGGGAGGTTTGGATCCACTTATACAAAAACTCACTCAACACATTATTCAACAAGGATTGAACGCAATTGGGTCTTTGCAAGGAGAAAATGTGAGTGTATATTGACAAAACAGCTTTTCTTGCAGAAAAGCGTCTTGAATTTTTGCGCAGCTACACAAGAAAATAAAAATTTCTTCAATTTTTTAGGTGTATACCCAATTTGTGGAAAATATGCTAAAAGTACACTTTAAATATTCCGAATTGATTAGGGATGTATTCAAATCGGATCAGAGTTTTGTAAGTGCCCTCGATAAAGCGTGTTCTGCCATCGTAAATTGCAGGCCCGCGCCAAAGCAACCAGTCCGAGCACCGGAATTGGTACATTTGTCAGAAATTAATTATTTTCTAATTTTTTCTATAAAACATTTTTTTCCTCTCTATTAATAACCTATATTTATGTTAGCTGGCGAAATATTGCGACTCTCTATTAAAAAAATCTCCGAAAGCCGCCTCCGAGAGTGAAATCGAGGACAAATTGAAACGCTCAATAACCGTGTTCAAATACGTAGATGACAAGGACGTGTTCCAGAAATTCTATTCGCGAATGCTGGCGAAACGTTTGATACACCAGCAATCGCAGTCTATGGATGCCGAGGAAATGATGATCGATGATCTGAAACGAGCGTGCGGCTACGAATTTACGAACAAACTTCATAGAATGTTTACGGACATGTCTGTCTCGGCGGACTTGAACGCGAAATTTACGGCGTCTTTGCGGGAAAACGGAGATGGAGAGAACCAATTGGGTACTGGTTTCGGGGTGAAGGTATTGCAAGCCGGCGCTTGGCCGCTTGGTTTACCGCCATCAGCGGGCCCGTTTCATATCCCTCAACAGTTGGAAAAATCCATACAAGCGTTTGAAACATTTTACCACATGCAATTTAGCGGTCGCAAGCTAACATGGTTGCATCACTTGAGTCAGGGCGAATTAAAATTCAACTACTTGAAGAAGCCGTATTTAGTCACTGTGCAAACTTATCAAATGGCATTATTGTTACTTTTTGAACAATGCGATTCGATACCGTGCCGGGAAGCAGCGACATCGTTACATCTGTCGCATGAACAATTAGTAAAACACGCCGGCAGTCTCGTGGACTGCAAAATCCTCAACAAATCTTCGACCGGCGACCTGGAAGAGGACACAGTGCTCGAGCTAAATTTCGATTACTCCAATAAAAGAACTAAGTTCCGTGTGACCGGTGCATTACAGCGAGACGCGCCGCAAGACACGGAGGCCACACATCGCAGTGTAGACGAGGACCGGAAAATGTTCTTGCAAGCGGCCATAGTTCGTATTATGAAAAGCCGTAAGCTGTTGAGACACAATCAACTTATACAGGAGGTGAGTGTTATGGTTTTAAAAATTCAATGTGAGAGCGGGGTGTAATATGATTCTGTTGTTTCAGGTGCTGAGTCAGTCAAAAGTTACATTTGCACCTTCTATCGGAATGATCAAAAAGTGTATTGAAACTTTGATTGATAAACAGTACATCGAACGTACTGCAAACAGCGCGGATGAGTACTCGTATATTGCGTAACCTTCTAACGTTATTGCCACTAATTTATTTGATTTGAAACTATGTCTCAAAAACGTTCTATTGAGAATTACAAAAAGTCCCGACTGATATCGTACGATCGAATGTGTTATTGAAGTGTTCAGTCAGTCTCGAAAAAAAAAAGAAATGCTCCATCAAGTGAACACTCAAAAAAATTTTTAGTGAATTTTGAGAGATCAGGAAGAATTGTCTTAGATAGGTTGCTTGTTCGCTCTTAGCATCAATTAACCTTACTTTAATGACTTGTAATATATGCACTGAATAAAGATGACGTTACTATTTTATATTTGGAGTAATATATTGTGGAAAGTAAATTTTATACGCGTGTGATATACAAATTTTATTATATTTCTTTTAATAGAGAGAATGTTCGAGTTGTCTAGAACAGATTGAGATTCTATATTTTTTCTCTTACAAAATACTTGTAATCTGTAGTACAAGGCACTGCGCGGTCGTTCTTAAGTACATATTATTAAATACACGTTGTTCATGTTACAATTTTCTGATCTCTTATCTTTAGAATACATTTTTTTTTTTTTTTTTTTTTTTCATAATAATATACACAATTTTCCCTAAGAAAAATTTTATTGCGTTTTATATTGTGTTTAATGAATCAACTTCGGAAAAAGTCTGGACTATTATTTTTTTTGTTTTATGAATAATGTTCATGCTTATTTATATATATATATTCTCTTAAACAGTTGTATTTTAGGAACGTGGAGGTTTTAGTTGTAATAATTCTGGATCGAGCAGTGAGTTAGTGTCAGCTTCTGTTTCTGGTGGTTTGTTCAAGTTGCTCACAATAAGAGACGATGCGCTATCTGTATTATTGTAAGGAGAGAAACCAGCCCATTCCATGCCGAGATAAATGGGAGGCGGACTGCATGGTGACTCCAGCAACAGATGATCCGGCTGTTGCGATTGATGTTGTTGTACTTCTTGGCAGTCGGATGGTGACAAATGTGACGTCATGTGAGTCGCGATTTTGCATTGCTTCTCTTGCTTGCGCCACTTCGCTCTTCTATTTTGAAACCATACCTATTTGCGTCACAAAAACGACGTAGTTAATACGATTTTTTGAATGAGAATTTATGAAACAGAACAGGCATGTCGCAATTACTTGTACTCTTGCTTCCGTTAATTGAATACGAACTGCAAGCTCCTCTCGAAAGAATACATCGGGATAATGCGTCTTCTGAAAAGCACGTTCCAACTCCTCCAACTGGAAATTGGAAAATGTGGTGCGATATCTACGCTGCTTTCTTTTGCCGATGACGCAGGACGGTCTCTCCTCGCTTTCGGGACTAGTCGAGAAATCGTACGCTATGGGAAGATATACAGTTTATCTCAATTAAGGACAAGATCAATATGCGATACTATTACAGGATAGAAACTTTGAGATAAAAGCCGCGAACATCAGTGGTGCACAAATATACATCTCCACAATGTGCGACGCAAGAGTCAGCCGCGACATGCTCATCATGTCGAGGCAGTAACCGCTCTATAACTGTTAAACTGATTACTACTAACTCTATTTAAGAAAAAGGGTTGACTGTGGATCCACTTAATGCACTTAGCAATAACTTAATTGAGCAACACTACCCCAAGTTGGGGTGCCGGCAGCAGGTCTCGCGAGAGACGGAGAGAGAGAGAGAAAGAGACAAGCGGGTTTAATTAAATCAGGTTCGAGGGTAACACACGGTCACGTCGTGCACTTACTGAATTTCGTAGGGAAGCAGACCGAGGTGGATTGCGCGCCGCTGATCAGACCGGCCAAGGCGCCCGACTGTAGATCATCGCCTTGGTTGATGTCGTCGGAGACACTCGCGGCTGAAGCTACGATCGCACTAGCTGATACCAGCGGATCGCGTGGCGCACCAACTAGAAACAACTGTCTGCCACTTTCATTTCCGCTCTCGTCCTCCTCGGTCAGATCCATTCTGCAAAATTCTTCGTCAAGTCGAGCACACTTGAATTAATTTTCGCGCGCGAAGTGCGCGCTGTACACGCTGCTCAAGTTTTGGTGATGAGAAGTTCGTTTCGGATTCAAGTCAACTGCACAACTCCGGCGTTTCCTCTTCCTTCGTTTTCTTCGCTTTTTTTCTTTCCTTACACCTGTACGACGTAAGCAGAGTAGGGGACAGAGTATACTCAACGCGAACACCCTCAAGGGGTGTGGTGAAGCCTAAAAAATGTGTTGCTTGTATACCACTAATCAATAGCACGGTCGTCATAGTACGGATGTATTACGAAAAAAGTTGTACATTTCTGGTCAACGATACGATCAGATATACAATTTACAGAGAGAGAGAGAGAAAGTTTGCAAATAAATTCTGTAGCGAAAGAGGATCTTGCCATTAGTGTCATTTGCATAGGAAGCTAAATATATATATGTATATATTAAATATATATATATATTATTATAACTATTCTTTTGTTTTAAAGTAATTTTAACAAATAGCTTCTTCAAAAACAATGTATAAAACATTAATATTTCAAAAATTATAACTATTTAAGTATATTTAAACTAAATAAATAAACATTTAAACTTCATCAGAACTTTATTCAATGTGTAATGTATTACAATATGTACAAAATTTATATATATATATATATAATTGTGTGCCTTAACAGTGTTAACGACTTATAATACGTATTATATGTTTCCCAGAGTGTAAGAGAGACAGTCTAAATTACATTAGGCCTTGCCTACAAACTACTATTTTGTTTTGTTTTCCTTGTATTATATGTCATAATAATGTGCTTGAATCTACAATTGTGTGTAAGTGGAACTATAAAATTATCAAAAATCATTTTGCAATAACACAGGCGCGCAACAAGTAATATAAAAAATCACAATAGACGGATTCTAATCCATTTTCAAGAACTTGATGTGTTCTTTCTTCTATTTGTTATTAGTCTGGTTGTACTGATTGGTCCCATTACATAAATCTCCGAGGACCGTTTTTGGAAATTATCTTACACGTAGAATAGACGGACTCGACTGGTAGACACTAACAGATCATCGTCGAAGAATTTCGTTTCTATTACGACGTTGCCGCTATTCACAAGAAAAGCAACACAATGATGAATTTTAAAACAACAATAATAAAATAACGTCCGTCTACTTACTTCAATACATTCGCTGGCATCATTTGACTCTCTGGTGCAGCTTGAATCAAGCTCTGCCATGTGTTGGTGCTGTTGGGAATGACAAAACCGAATTCGAAGAACCACTCTTCCAAGCAACGACCCTTAAACAAAACTTTTTGCTCCAAACGAAACCTTTCCATTGGCTCCGCAGAACTGAAATTGATTTCTCTCGATACAGCGCGGCATCGCAAAATCTTCTTAGGTACACGTGCTTCGTGCTCCACATCAGGTACAGATCTACAATTATGAAAATATTATATTGTATATAAATAATAAATTTTTTTAATATACATTTAAAATAATACATTTTTATTGAAACAAGAATTTATTTATTCGACATAATATATTTGTGGACTACAACACTGAAACAGATAAATCACTTACAAATCTTCGTTGCCTTGCCACAGTATCTTCCCGCTATCAGCATCACGCAAATTCATCCAATTACTGGTTTATTAATTAAATAATAATTAAGGACTATATAAAAATGACATTTTTTATAGAAATCACGCACAAATTCAACACATTACAAGAGCAGAATTCTGAATGTTTAATTCAAAAGTCTCAGAATTTGACATTTATTTCTAACCTACAAACTATGCCGAGAGAAAAACGTACTGCATTCAGCTCTCGAAAAAATTGAGTTTAAATAAATTATCATCTTCAAAGGATACACTTGAAAGCCTTTAAGGATATCCTCTCCTCGGGATGGCATGGTTCAAATTAAGCACAATCACAGAAAAAATCTAACAATATTATACACAACCGCTAAACACAAAACAACCTATCGATCCGCCATACTCCACCGTCTTCACACAATTGTAAGTCTTGTGTGTGTGTGTGTGTGTGTGTATGCGTGCGGTGTAAAGTATGTCGTCGTCCCGGTCGTCCGCCATGTAAAAACTATGCAAGGAATACAAAGTGTAGAACTCGACGACAACAATCAAATTCATCATTTCACAATCGAGATGTTTGATTAGACAATAAGACTATTTTTGTTAGTTTTTTTTTTACTACGTAGTCTTGTATTATGACTTTCTTGACTTTTTTCAAATCAATTGGAGGAAAAGAAAGAATTTTTTTACATCTTTGAAGATTTGGTAAGTATAAAATGCGCAAATATGACAAACAAAATAAAAAAAAGAGTATTAATAAGGTTAACTAATTTCTTCAAATGTGGATACACTATTATTTGTTTTGTAATCCGCACGGCTGTGTATACAAACTTTTTCAAAACTTTAAACTTCGGAAAAAGATCAATTTCTATATAGCTTCGAGAATTAAACTTTATCATTTGTTGCAACAATGAAAATTGCAACATTTAATGCAATTTATTTCAATGAAATATTTGATATTAATATATGTTATATATATAATATGTGTAGGTGTATAAGATGTGGGTGGAAGAAAAGAGCCGCGAATACATCCGGTTTTAAAACCACCCATCCGACAATGGGAGCGCGTCGCATATGAATCGACCGTAAACCGATGAATAGAGGAAACTTGGCGATGCAGAAATTACAAAGCGCCCAAGGTATATATTTCTTATATACGATGGATTTGAATGCGGAGCGCGGGATATTATTTTTCACATCGGAACTGCGGATATTTCTCTGTAATATAATGGAGCGAGAGAATTTTGCGACAAAATTGGAGAGCGATTGATCGAGGAAATATAAACGTTATAAAATTATCGTTGAAATTTATTTTCTACGTAATATATATATATATAATATATATTATATATATATATATATATTACGTAGAAAATAAATTATATATATATTTTATATATATATATATATTACGTAGAAAATAAGTTTATATATATATATATATATATATATATATATATATATTATTGCGATAAATCAAATCGTTGTGCAATTAATTAACGTCGTTGGAAATTTATGAAGGAACAAAGCCGACGAGTAAATGATACGCATGAGCGATGAGGGAGAAATATCGAATGTCTTTAATTGGATAATTGAGAAACCAGAACTCAAGCATCAGGGCAAATCCGAGCAGAGATGAAGGATAATTGATAATTGGATAATTGAGATTCGGACGAGCGCGGCGTGGCCGCACTTTCAATATCCTTTCTACAGCAATGCGTTTGTGTGGAGCGAACGACCGCTCTCGCCGCCCGCAAGCTCTGCATGTGCATCATCGAGTCAAGATAAAAAAAAGTCATTGTGGTGAATGGACGAATAAGTAAAAAGAGAGATCGCAGGATTCTCGCTGATTCGTTTGAAGAGTTCGCACACGCGAGTTTGAAAAAGCTCATGTAGGTATATCTATTTACATATGTGACTGCGTTAATTAGAAGTTTGCTTACAGTCAACAAAATTGTTTTCGAATTGTTTTAACTTGCAGACAAAATGAAAGAAATAACAATCGTTTATTTGCAAGTATGTATATGCTGATTAAAATGCTTCTACGAGTGTCGAGTGTATGCGCAGTCTTTTGATAGATCATCTTTTATCAATTCTTGCTTCTTTGATCTTCTTGATCTTATAGAACATCTTGGTTGCCGCGTTTGGGGAAACGTTTTGTTTTTCTCGAGGAACGTATCTCACAAGCGCAGCGGAAAAAATAGAGAAACGTGAAACACAAATATTGCGCGTCAAAAGACGCTTCTGCAACGATCAGATTATCAGATCTTTCGCTCCAAATACACGCCAAATACTCCCACAGATCTTGATTTATTCCCAAGAGATTCCTCTTTTTCTTTTTTTTTTTTTTTTTTTTGGAAAAAAAATGTGTGTGCGTTCATAGGTGCGACGACCGCGAGAAAAATCTGGCTCAGAGCGGTGAAATGCCTGTCTGAGAGGGGAGAACGCGATTAATGCGTTTTTTTTTTTTTTAGACGTACTGCTCTCCGCCCCGTTTCGGCGAGCTTTTGCTTGCACCCTTCTGCTCCGATGCCCAAGTTTCTGTCGTCGTGTATACACGTCTGTGTATGCGTGTACACGGATAAATACATGTGAGCGCGCAAGGGATGATGCAGGCTGCTGAACGAGATGGCAGCGAGGGAGACGAGAGGAAAGTGAGCGAGCAAGCCGGGTCGACCGCGCGAATCTCTGCACGTACATATATATACACGCACTATTCTGCGAGTCATATATACATATATATATGTGTGTGTGTGCACGCCGGGGGTGGCGCGAGCACTTCTCTGTGACGTCAGTACTTGGTCGTCAGTTGCGCAGAGAGACGGGGTTGGTCACCTCCGTAGCTCGCTACGTCAGAATGACGGGTGGCCGAGCAAGCAGCAACCGATAAACCACCCTCTCTGATCGCAGGGCTCTCTCCACGGGTGGGCCAACGGTCTAGGGGTAAACATCGCTCCGCAAACTATCGTCGCGCACGGAGAATTTTGCGGCGTTTAGTTTCACGCTGTCTCGCGACGGCTAGTTTCATCCGTCCGCGCAGCATCTTTCTGCAAACCTCGTTTCTTCTGCTGCAGAGGGGCACGCGAGCATGGAGCGACACGGAGCGGTGTCGTGAAAGGAGGCGGAAAGCGCGTGTCGTCCGCGCGCGTGTTGAGATCCGTGACAATCCGGTCCGTCAGGAGCCGACGAAGACGACGATGGCAAGCTCGGGCACGGCGGTCGACGGAGTCGGCGACGACGGCACGACGGGCGTGCCGGGCGGTGGGCCCAGGAATCCCCTCACCTGCGGCGTCTGCCACGACTATTTTAACGAGCCTTGCCTGCTTTCCTGCTTCCACACCTTCTGCGCCCGTTGCATACACGGTCCGCACCTCGACGGGATGATCAAATGTCCCATCTGCGGGTATAGATAACAGTGTGATGAGATTTGTCTACGACGATTGACATTCACACACGTACACGCATATACATACATCGTCAATTGGTCTTTGGTTCAGGTTCAGGTTTAAATTCTTTATTTGTATATTCTCGACCGGTTCACCTCTCTTTCTCGCAACATACTAACATAAAAAATTTATTTGTCTATTTATTCTTTCGTTTACAGTTGCTTTCGACATTGTTATCTTTCATGAAGTGTCTTTACGATAATAAATAGTCCCGTGATATACACGTATAGGCAACAGACACAACTGAAAGACGGAGCGCAACTACCACCTCCCGATCAGCTGATACGCCAATTGGTGGAACTGGCGAATTCTGAGAATCCACCGTGTGCCAATTGTGATAAGCGCGACAAGTCCACCATGTTCTTCTGCACGACATGCGGTGCGTTTTCTTAAAGAGAAACGAGCTTTGATTTGACTTATCGTCACGATTGATCAGTGGAATCATCACCGATTTTTATGTTTCAGGACAAGCGCTTTGCACTCACTGCAGGGAGCACACACATCGCGCGAAGATGTTCTCCACTCACGAGGTAGTGCACATGAGCAAGTGCGCCAAAGACACTCAACGCCGCTGTCCGACCCACGGCGAACAGTACATCATGTACAGCCAGAGCGCCAAGTGCATGCTGTGCGCGACGTGTTTCCGCGACACGCCCGCGGACGCGCGGGTGCACTGCGTGGACATCGAGAGCGCTTGGCAGCTCACGTCGAAGAAGATGGAGCGCGCGGTGAACTCGATCTGCGAGCTCCAGGCTGGCATTCGCGACGGCGTGCTCGCGCTGAAATCGCAGCTGGACGAGTTGCGGCACAGTCTCGAGTCCGAGAAGCGAGCGCTGAACGCGTTCTGTCAAGGTATGCAGGAGACGATCACAAAGACGCACTCGTACGTTCTCGCGGAGCTGCAGCGTCAATTCGAGACGAAGGAGCGGATGGTACGCACGCAACTGCTCGCTCTCGGCAGCGCGCTACCGGTGCTGCAGATGCACCTGATGCTGTGCACCGCGTTCACCAGCGGCGCGACCAAGTACCAGTTCCTTGAGCTGGCGCATCCGATGCTGGAGCGACTGAGCCGCGTCGCCCAGCTCGGCCATCCGTCGCGACCGCCTCTGCTCGGCGCGCACATCAAGGTCAACTACCGGGCCGACTTCGCTCGCGCGCTGCAGCCCTACCTGGGCCAAGTGCAAACGTCCAAGACCGCCGAGTCGCTGTACGACCAGACAGTCGGCGGTAGTCATACAATTCAGCAGGAGTCGCAAGTACTTCAGGTATGTATATGCCGTACGTGGACAAAGCGATAAATAAATCGCATGACGGTTGATCACGGTGATGATCGACGATCTTCAGCTTGATCACCTTCATTTTCGTATTACGTGTTTTCTTTTCATTGCCATTCTTACGTGCACTTCCGTGTAAGTATTTTACATCATCTTATCGAACATTTTATATGATTCGATGTTGTATGAGGTGTTTATAGTAACTATATAGCAAATCAGAGAGAGAGAGAGAGAGAGAGAGAGAGTAGAAGATATTCTTTTTTTTGTAGCGTATCAATTGGTCTTCAACTAAAATTTCAGATCGATAGAGTTTCATTTGCGAATCGCTATATCGTTAGATGCAATCGTAGCTGATGCGGAAGAGCGTAAGATCGCTGTGCACCATCGCATTTTACTTCAGGAATACGTTTTCCTAACAGAGCAGCAAGACTGCTCAAAGGTTGTCGTCCAAGAGCGGAATTGACATCGGATTGTTCAACAATCACTGTCGGACCTTCGACAACCAGCTGAAGGAACTGAGTCAACAGTTGACGGCGGTGAAAGAGCGTTTGGGTGAACTGCAACGGGACGTTTCCGTTTTAAAGAGGGCGAACACCCCGCCACTGGGTACACGTTACGATCACGTGGCGAGGGATTGCCGTCTGTTAGAGCAACAGCTGGAGCATCATCAGTTGGAACTGGAACGACTTCGAATCGTCTTCGACGGACTCTGGGAGGAGCAAGCGTGCAGGATTCACATGGAAAAGGAAATGTTTCATGCGCAGGTGCGTTTTTCTCGATTATTTTTATCACACATGTCGCGTCACATCTCATTTCTTCGTGTCTATTTTTCTTACTGAGTTTTTTGTTGTTCAGATGAATGATATATTATCGCTGAGGAGCGAAGTGAAGAAGTTGCAGGCGCTCACGCAACATCTCGAGCCATTTGTCAAGTCGTTCTCCATGGGCATTAACGCTGGGGAAGTGAGTTTGGCCGCGGTGGACGCGGCCGACAATCAGCATCTACAGGCGCTGTTGGATCATCTGGCGCGTCTGCAAATGCAGGAGCCCCCGCCTCAGGCCCAAGCACCGACGAAAGATCATCGTCACCCACGTAGCACTGCTACAACTGCCGACAATGCGTTGTACATGAAAGGTAAGAAAACTTCTCTAGATTGTTTCTTAGATTTTGTAATTAATTTAGTTTTTTTTTAACGCAATGAAGTAAACAAAAAGAGGTAAAACTTGTAATTTTTAATCAATCTCTTCGCATTTTTTAGATGGCAAAGAAATCCCGACGCGGTGTCGCACGCCATCCGGCGGCGTCGGTGCCGTTCTGGATTCGAGCGGGAACATAGTCGTGTACGGGACAGCCAAGTCGACCGATCCGAAGAGGGGCGTGCTCAGTCAATTGATCGAGAAGGCGCGGACGCAGAAGGACGATCGCAAAAAGTCACCGGGCAGGGAGGACGGCCGTGACCGCAGTCAGAGCCGGCGGTCGCGCAAATCGCCCGACGGCACGAAACCGAAGACGCCTCCCGGACACTCTTCCGGCGGCAAGATGCGATCGCTGTATCGCTCGTTGAAAGGCGGCACCGGCGACACCTCCGCCGAGGCGCTCGATCAGGCGGAGAGATGCACCGACTCGCAGCAGCCGTCGCAGTCGCACATCGGTAAGGATGGAAAAGTCGCAGGATCGGATCGTCGCTTCGCGTGAACATATATACTGATACATTATGACACACAGGTCTTCCCTTGTAGTCTGCCGGGGCGAAATTTCGGGTTTAGACTTAGAGGCGGTGAACGTCCGACAGCCGACATACGTAAAGTTGCTCGCTGTTTGCCGCACACGCTTTATGTACACAACATAAATATATATATGTAAATATACATTAATAAAAGATACTCCCCCCTATGAGACGGCCACACGTAACAACTATCGCACATATCTAACCATCGAGATAGAGTATCTGGTCGTCGGCGAATTTTCAGTAATCGTGCAACCGCTGTCGAGTCGAGGAAGACGGGACGAGTCTTCTAAAACTTGCCGTGCTTCCCGCAGGAGATGACGGCGAGTATCAACGAATCTCGGAGGCCTCGAGCATGGGCGAGGTGAAGAAGCGCGTGCAGGCGCAAGTTCACGCGGTACAGGCGGAGGATCAGGTGGCGATACCGAGCGGCAAGGTCTCCAAGGTCTACCCGGCCAGCGACTCCGAGGAGCTATTCTACGGTGACGGAAAGGCGGCGGAAGCGAGGCGGCGACGGCGTGCTAGCTGCGACAGTCTGAGCACGACTGGTTCCGGCAACAGCAGGCGATCGAGCATAGCTGATGGGACGGTAGGTGGTCAACAGTTCGTCGCGCCTGACCTATGGAAAACACTGGTGGTTTTGATCGGACCGACGTCACGGACGTCGTCGTCTCTAATGCAGAAGCAGCGTTCCTGGGAGACCTTTCCGCGGCCGAAGAGCAAGCGAGGCGGCGCCGGCGGCAGCGAGAGGGCGGGCGCGCTGTCTCTTGGCCAGCTGAAGAAGGCCGACAGTTTCGAGGGTCACGAGGAAGCTGTGCGCACCTTGGTGGCGGCCGTGCAGGAGACGCGATCCCAGCTGCGACATCACCACCTTCATCATCATCGTCATCATCGTAAAAGCAAAACGAATTAATAAAGCGCGTCGTTTTTCTCGATCCTTTCGCGATTCCTCCTGCCCCATCCCTCACACGCAGAGGAATCGTGTAAAGGCAAGATATATAATAAATGTCCGCAGATGTCCGAACGAATGTCCGCGAGCCTATTGCGTAGTAGTAAAAGAGAATTATCGAAAGACTTAAAAAGCCGTGCTCCACGTGGCTCAAGTATATTTGTTATTTATTAGCGACGGAAGCATATATATATATATATATATATATATATATATATATATATTATATTGTTGCGAAAGAGCCGACATTCTCGGCTTTTTTTCTGACGATTTTGAACATTCTAAATACGAATATGATATTATGAATATAACGGATATATAAATATAAATATATAATAATAATAATAAAAAACGATAATAAAAAGTTTATCTTGTGCGCGATGTGTAAGATCATCAAAATCGGAAATTTTTCTGCTGTACATGTAAAATGTAAGAGAATAATAAGCCGTCGTTGGGAGGCAAACTTCAGCAAGTGCACTTTCGTCTATTTCCACATTCGACTAAATAACTATCTCTTCGAGAGAGATCGTCAAATTTCTTTAAATGATTCCTCCGACCAAACGCGTAATATTTTATATTGTCTCGAATATTTTATATTATGTCTCTCTCTCTCTCTCTCGTTGGAGTTGTGTCGTTCACACAACTCGGTGAACATCTAAAATAGATATTTTATAGCGATTTGATTGCACTTGATGATGAAAGCGCCGAAGGTCAGTATCGCTGCTGTATCGTAAGATAACGGGACAATTGCGATCATGCCGTTATTTTATGCACTTCGTTCGTGGATACTCTGTTGATACGACCTGCCTGATGCGGTTGACACACGTAGAGCCTTGATTAGGAGATTTAAGAATATAGAGAGCGTTTTTTTGTTTCGAACAAATCGCGCGTGTGTATGTACAATAATTGCAACGGGAACCGTAGTTGACGTGACACAAAGTAGTTGTCAAACAAAGAAGTTTATTCCGTTTTTTTTTTGTTTTTTTTCGTGTATGCGCATTACATCGAATTTTGTTGTACGGAACTTCTGTGTTTGCGTATATTTTTATCTCTTTGTTAATATAAAACACACACGAATAAATTTTTATCGCGCATAGATACGCGAGAAATGAGATTTTACGTTGACGAGCGTCACCGGGCCAGATGCATAGTCCAGTTTAAAAAAGTACATCGCGCAATTCGATCGATGGAGTAAAAACGGTTAAAAAAAAAAAAAAACAAAAAACAAAAAACCAAAAAAAAAAAAACAAACAAACATTTAGCTAGCATAAACAACACTGCCAGTGAACTTTACATTACGAATTTAATCGACGATACTCGTTTGCGAAGCGATCGAATAGCCTAAACTCGAGCGTTTACTCGTAATCGCCAATCGTATTAAAAAAAAAAAAAAAAAAAAAAAATATGTATTGCTGTCGATGATAAGTGATAGTGCTCGCGATTATTACGTAAAGCGAATGAATGAAAGACGAAAATATAATCGGTATTACGAGGAATCGGCTCTTCCTTGTGAAAGTCAATGCGATCGTTAAATCGTTGTTTCGAATTTAATCGAACGAGGATTTATTACGGCCCGTCAGCGGGGCTGTAATAAAAAACGTTACAATTATAGTGAATGTACACTGTAAGCATGTACGAGAAATATGTCAAATTGCTGGTATAGTAAAATATATACAAGTTAATAAATATATCCTTGATTTTAGCGTCCCATCTCTTCGTGTTAAAAAAGTAACGGCTTTGGTCCGTTTTAGTTTTTTTTTTTCTCATAACAATAATGTTTCGTTCTATTATATATGACGTACATAAAAAAATACTATCTACTTGTTGCATCGCACGTATAAAGTTATTGCGTGTAAAAGTGAAAAAGCAACAAACGAGAAACGCAAGAGGGAAAGTTTTCAAAATTGCCAGAGGCAGTAAGTTTCAATTTGTAACAAGTAATATTTTTACAGTTTGTATAACATATTTTATGTCAAATTTTATGTACATTTGTTGATTTCCTTATCATGCGTGTATAATACATATATGCACACAACTGTAATTATTTTCCTCATTGTTCTTCTTTCTCTCTTCACTGAAAAATTGTCTAATTTTTCTTACTGATAAAATGCCAAACTAGATAATACCAAATCATCATTATATATGTATTAAAAAAAAGATCAAAACACGTTGATCGCCACGTCGTGTTAAACTAGCGCCGATTCGTAATTCGTAATTTGTGATTTGTGAAAATTTGAACATTTATTGTTTCGTCAACATTTTACTGTGAACATTTTTACTGTCAACATATTTGCAGTTTGTCAGTTATGTAAATACAAATTTGCAATTTGTGATTCGTTAATATTCAACAAGCTTTGACGATATTCAATGGTTTATTATGTTTAAGCACAATATTTCGACAAATAGTGCAGCGCAATACGAATAAATTCGACGAATTTAAACAATTCCTTTGAGTTTTTTGTCAAATATTTCGCTCGGCTGTAACAAATCAGTGAAAATCGCGCATGACGAATCGACAAAATTTTATTCCCATATTATTTACTGCGAATAGTGTGTACACGACAAACAACAAGTACGACAACATTCTCTTTTATTCGGAATTATTGCTGAGGTAAAAGTAACAAATTGTACAGAGGCAATCAACGTGTATGTATTAATCGTTGTATGTATGTATTAATACATACATTATATGTATGTATTAATCGTTTACACGCTGAAATATGTAACGTATATGTAGTTCTGCGAAGAAGAATTATATACACGTAGTCGGAGAAGAATATTATACTCATTCGGAAATGAATATCATACTATTTCCTTCTTTTTGGTTTGATCGTCTTCGCTAACTCCGATCTTATCAGAAATTTCCTGAGAATATCTTTCCGAGTAATCTTCGATTTCAGGTTTTTCTATGTTTATTTCATTGATTTCAGATTTCTCTATATTTACTTCTTCGATTTCAGGTTGCTCTATATTTACTTCTTTGATTTCAGGTTTCTCTATGTTCACTTCTTTGATTTCAGGTTTCTCTATATTTACTTTTTCTTCATAATTCATTGGGCTCTGTATGTTATTGTTGTCTTGACTTTTCATGTTCAATAAAGCCATGAGTCCCCAATTATTAGTCTTAGATTTATCGGTAGTGGCTAATATGTACGTCGCGTCACGCGTCTTTTCAATTATGTGATTCAACTCTAAAATGCTCACATTTTTGCAAACATTTAACGACGTCTCGAGAGGATTGTCGATGTGAAGTGGCGAACGTGACGGCTTCCGAATTGGCACGCCCTCGCGGATGCATATACCTAATGTCTGAAAATTGTATTTCGCATAATACTCAAAGAAACCGTAAAGAAGCGTCTCTAGCGAATCTTGATTCGATTTGTATTTATATTCGGGTGGCAGGTTTTTAATATCTCGCAAGAAGGTGCAGTTAATTCCATCTGTGCTACGAACGTCATCAGTTGCTGCAAAAGAGAACAGAGTAGTACAGCTTAATTTTTTTTGACGTATGAATGTTATTGTATTAAACTTTGCTTACAATAATTTTGCTTACTTGAGTACAATTTCAACTGTTTCAAGGACGGCAATATATTTCTCTGTTGCAAGTAAAACAGTACTAGTAATGAAAGGGGAAAATTGGTTATCCATGGTCCTGGAGAGTCGGACGTTAACTTCTGATTCTTTGCCCATTTTCGAATAACTGTGACAAGTGGCCTCACTCGCCAATCAATTTCCCCGTATATGTTCAACAGTTCGGACATATATATACCGGTCCTGCGGAAGAAATCAGTTTTGGCGTTGTTTTATTTATCTGCGCGAAAATGTATCTACGTTCAAACGTGCTACAACTTACATATTTGTTATGCTTAAATCGCACTCAATACGAGTGTATTCGTAATTAAATTTAATTATTGGTACACGAGCCTCGAGAATTCTCCGTACATTCTGAATTCCGGGGATAAAATAATGCATGGTATTTGCAAGCATCGCCAGAAATTCTCTCGTTTCTTGCCTATCGTTAAGTTTCATAGGTTTCGAATGAAATACTAATCTTTTAGAATTATCCTATAAATGTGGTGAACTTCATTAATATACTACACTAATAATTCGATAATTAAAATGAGAATTTTTAAATATAACTCAATGTATTAAATTATAAGCTTGTTTACTTGTTCACCAGCCTCATCACGAAGAAGAACTAAATCAAGATCACACTTTCTTCTTCCAAAACCATTTATAGAACTACCAAATGGCAAAATTCTCATATTTTGAAATAATTTAGACACATACTGTTCTATGTGACAAGCAGTGTGAAACCTCAGTCTTATTTCTAAGTCAGTTAATTTCAGTGCTTCATACAGATCTATTATTTGCCCTGATATCTGGAATATAAAGTCAAAGATCAGATTTAAATATCAGTTGTAACTTAAAAACATATAATATCATCAATAATATTACCGATTTTGCTTGATATAATTTTCTTGCAATTTCTGTGTCAGTGAAACATGTATAGTCACTCTTTGTAAATTTATTTTTTGTTAATTTAGTTTTTTGGTTACGTGAAGATGTAAGTTGTCCCTTACGAAACCACAATACCGGCGACTGTACAGGAGCTATTATATTTGTATTTACAAAGCAAGCACTTGATAAAACTTCATTCACAGAAGCTATATCTTTAAACTCAATCAAGATATAATTCTGAAAATTGTTGTCATACTAATGTTATACTTTTGTAACAATATACATAAATATACAGTATTGTAAGCATATATTGTTACAAATACATTTCAATATTGGTGACATACATGTTGTTTATCTATGTAGTAATGATGCATACTCAGAATCTCTCCAAATTGAACACAATAATCGAAGAGTTCGTTTTGTGAATTTATTGAATATACTTGTACCAATATACTTCGACATGCCTGGTTTCTCCTGTTGGCAATTTCAATGTCAAATGTACTTTTGACTTTTGATGTTTTGATGTCCTTTTTTTCTACAAATAATGTAGAAGTATAAAACACATGATAAAATACTTTACATTCTTACGTGACAAAAAATTTAAATACAAAATATGATACAAAAATATTTGAATTTAAGAGATAAAAAAATTATATTATGCTCAAAAAATTATACTTTTTGTTTATTTAAAACTATACACTGTATGTTCATAGGTTATGCGCTAAAGTAATGCCGCGTTTTACTTACGAAATTCTCTGATTTTCTCTTGTACCATGGCTGATGATATTGATGTAGCGCGTCCACGTGATTTTAATTTTATCGCTCCTGTTGAAAATTTGCAATAACAATAACTTAACCAACGCGTGTTCACGTTAACGCGACCTAAGAGCGCCATTTTTAAATATGTCCTAGTAGCGCTGCTGGACCCTCGTGTTCCTCGTGTCGGCACGTGCGAACATCAACTCAGTTCAATAAGAGAAGAGAATCGGGACGGACGAAAACTTGTCCGCATCTCAGCTAGCTCTCTATTGGAGCAAGTGTCAATTTGCAAATACGGACCTAAAGTCTTCTCATATTTGAATAGTGACGGCAGCACATCATTTTGGAGCAGTTTCAATATTATTTTCAATATTCATAAGAAAAAATATATTTTTATTCGATACTCTCTAATATTCTGAACGACAGGTTATTAACGCTTTTTTTATATTGAGACTGAACAACCACAGTAATCGTCCGCAACAATGTGCACACAATTGGTTGCATATGACGCCACTTTCCGATAGTGAAGAACGATAAGAACGGCCCGATAAGGCCGATATTTTATTGTGCGCCGTGCGCGTTGTGAGATGTTTGAAAGATTGTCTGCGAGTGTTTCTTCAGACGTGACGAGGAAGCGTGCAGCACGAAGATGTGGAAACTGGACACGCACGATCTCACGCATCCGGAGTCATTATCAGAGAACCAGCTCCGCGAGATCTTGAGAAATGTAAGTGTCACGTATTTAGGTTAATTGTGTGTACGTATTTACATACAAACAAAACTTGTAAATTTTATAAAATACCTTTTCAATTTGCAATTATAAAAATTATTGTCTTTTATTGTATTTATTAGAAACTTGCTCTTTTTCTTGTAAGCAAATTGATCAAGTTATGTATACATTGGCAAACATGCAATAAATATAACTTTAATTTAATTGACGCATAATTGAAATTAAATGTGCGTCGTTTTATGTGGATTTAGAAACTTTATACAAATGATTGCTCTTTTATAATTTGTAATCTGGTAATAGTAAGTGTTCACATAAAAGGAACACTTATGATACTGTGTGTTTAAATTTTAGGTGTATCTAACAGAAGTGTGTCTTCTTTCTTAATGTCATGTCTGCATCTTTCTTCACAGAGTTGCATTGAAAACCACAAGTTTGAGAAGCTATGTAAAAGTGAACTTGTAGAGATGTATAAAAGAATTGCCATGCCTTTGCCTCAACGACGTCACAGAAATGCTAACAATTCAGATGCAAAATCGGATAATGTATCAGAAGACTTTACAGATACAAAGTAAATTTCCTTTAAATAAAACAAATATGGAACTATTCATATAATACACAGTAGAAAAGATTGTGTTCTAACATACTGTTTGTATCTCTCTCTCTCTTAGTGATAATCGCACTCACAGCTTAACTACAGACTTGAACAAAGGAAATAAGAGAATGTGTCAATCTCATCTTCAAACAACTTCAGATCAATTAAAACCTTCTCCTGATGATCAAACATCGACACATAAAAAAATTCGAATACATTCTGCACCAAAAGTAGACAATGTATACAATGGAATTGGCAAACGTAGATGCAATGAGCAGAATGAGGTATGTGTTATCATAATCTACTAGATAAAAGATTTTAAATAAGATTATATATAGAAGTTTTATATAATAAAAGATTTTGTCACTTCTCAAAGTATTTCTTTTAGAGAATTTCTATACACTATACACTTCAATATAAGTACAAGTTTTTTACATAATAGATGATAGTAGATAATAATGGACACATTTAAATTTTAGGAGTTGTTAACAAAAAAGCGCCAGAAGATTACATGGCCATAAAAATAGATGCTTGTTTCTTTGTTAGAAATTAAGTTTTAAATAGAGGAATTATGAGCACAAACTCTGTGAATATAATATGGCTAGCTCACTTTTCCTCTAGCCAGTATATAGGAATTAAATCTACATTTTAGTCTTTTATCAATGAAAATTAATTATGCGCAAATATCGTTTATGAGAGATGTGTATATGTGTGTGTGTGGGGAAACATGTTAAATTGTGCTAAGTTAAATCACAACCTTATTGAATTATATTAAGATTTTACAGTATTTAATATTTGAATGATGTGATAATCACGTAAAGAGATCATTTTAATCATGACTTAAAGCAAACAGTATCGATTATATATGCTTATTATTTTAATCATGACATAAAGCAATCAGTATCAATTATATATGCTCTCAGACAAATAGTAAATCAAACAAGTAACTAATTATAAAATCAAGTATGCGTTTTTATACATTTGTAAGCGTTGTATCTGTACAATTTGTATGAGCAAAATGAAATTAATTTCAGTGAAAAATCACACTACTATTAGTCTGGCAGCTAATAATACACATTTTGTTCTTTTTATTCGAATACTAGATAAATTGTATGCCATGAAGTTTTAATTGAAACTTTAAATCAATAATATTTTTCATGGTATCTTCGTTTATTGAAGATATATTAATATATTTTTCTGCAATATGTAGATATAAGTAGCGTTAGATAACGCTTTTCACTTCTGATATCTTTTTACTATACATTATTGATTGTTGGTGTATAACTCTCGTGTAATATGTAAAAATTTTTTACGTCATCATGAAATCACAGATTGATCGCGCCTATATATATATATATATATATATGTATCTAGAATTCTATTCATCCGCATGTATCAAGTATGGTGTTCTTACACCGGATAAAATTGTATACGACGATTTATATGAGCGAAGTCACGATTTGAGCAATATTTGTTGTTTTACGTTAAATAAAGCAGTGTGTGTTTTACATTAAATAAAATAACGATATGTGAATGAATGTACAATTATCTCTACTGTACACAACAACAATGTCATTACGTGAATTTGCGCGTATATAATTCAAAATGCTGCAGGAAGAGAGGATGAGAGAAAAAGTATCACAATATGATATCGCGTTGCGCAAGGCAGCGAGTTCAAGCAAACTTGTTTCACGGTCATGATCGGCGCTCGTCCTCTTTAATTATATACATACCGAATGACTCATTTCTGTTCGTGGAAGAAGAAGAAACAAGGAGATAAAGATGATTCACCTCAGTACGTGACTCGTCTCTCTTTGGAAATGAATATTATACTTTTAGTCTGAACAAGTGATTATTTTACATATAGTATTTCCTGTGATAAGGAAAAAGTGAGTAAATGAATTGGGATAGGATTGTAATATATAAAACAAGGCATGAATTTTAAAACTATTGTTTTGACTATGTTGGTCTAAAATTTATTGCCTTCTTCTTAGTATTAAAAATTTAAAATATAAAAAACAAATCTATAAATATGTAACGCGACTTAAGCAAGCAATAAAACATCGCTGGCTTTACTGTCAATACTGAAAATCTGTAGCTTACGTGACATTGTTATAGATTTTCAGTGATTGGCAGGGAATTTTGAAACTCAGCTACAGCTTTTAATTTATATGTATCGGCTGTGTTAGATCACATAAGTATTAGAATTAGATTCCGCTTTGCTCACTACAGGGCGCTGGTGTCAATGTTACATATGTTTACTAATTGTGAGAACCAGGTAAGTTGTATATTTTCTTGTAACCAAGAGATTTCGTAAGATAAGATTCAACATTTCTATTTCTTTTCTATTGATAAATCTAATATTTTACTTCTCAAGTGTTGTGTAATACTAAAGGTAAATTTTTAAAAAGAGTTAATTAAGTGAAACTATTTACTTATGCTTCTATCTTGAGGTTTGTTAGATTGTTGGAAAATATTTGTTGGTAAAGACCATTGCACGTGATAATTTTAGTCGTAGTCGTAAGGCAAGCAAACCAATCAATCGCAAGCCAGCATTCCAGCTAGTGTAAGGTAATACTGGTCTGTAATTGGTTGAATTGCTTACGATCTTACGATTAGGACTAAAATTTTTTCACGTACAAATAGCTCTAATATAAAACATTTCATATTACAGTCTCTTATTTTCAAGTTGCAATGCCAAAAATAAAATTCACGAGAGTAAAAAGAAAAGGACAACGATGGCGGCTAGAAGATATGATAAAAGCAATCAAAGCAGTCCAAGAACAAACTAAATCACTCAAAGAAGCAGCACATTGTTTTAATGTTCCCGAAGCTACACTCCGCAGAAAAGCTAAAACAGATGTCGATCCAAACATTTTTGCCAATGTAAAGTTGAGCAGAAAACCACTTTTTACTCCAGAAATGGAAAAAACACTGGTAGAATGTTGCCAGTTAATAGAAAAAAAGTTTCATGGATTGACTCGTAATGACATAAAGCAAATGGCTTATCAAATGGCAATAAAAAATAGAATATCCAATCAATTCCATGAAAATATAGCTGGAAGAGCATGGTTTGACCACTTCATGAATAAATACAAAGAGCTTTCAATTGATGATAACTCAACTAAGTTATCTAATAAAACATTACTTGCTCAAAATATTAGTTTTAACAATAAGAATATCACAAACTTTTTTGATCTCTTAGAAACTGAATATTCAAAGCATAGCTATCCTTCACACCGTATTTTTAATGTTGGTGAGATTGGCCTTAGTATTGTTCAATCAAAACTTCCACATGTGATCGGGCTGAAAGGAAAAAAAGAAATAACAACTCTCACTTCTGCAAAGAAGAAATATCTAGTGACTATCATTATGTGTATGAGTGCAGGAGGAAATTTTGTGCCTCCAATGATGATTTTTCCACGTACCAATTGGACTAACAGATTGATGAAGGGGGCACCTCCTGGAGCTGTAGGAAAATGTCATCCATCAGGCTGGGTTGAGCCCCATCTTTTCACTTTATGGTTTTCTCATTTTATTGACTACGTAAGACCTACAGCTGAATGCCCAGCTCTGCTAATCCTAGATGAGCATTTTTCTTATGTAAAAGATCTGGACATCTTAAATGCAAAAGATAATCACGTGAGCATACTGTGTGTGCCACCTTATACCTCTCATAAACTCACACCATTGGACAGAACATTTATAGATCCTCTGAAATCTTACTATAATGAAAATATTAAGCAGGCACTGAGAACAGGTAAAATAGATGTCTACGACATTGCAGAAAAGTTTGGCAAGGCATATCTTGAAGCTCAAACAGGAGCAATAGCAGTCAATGGTTTCAAATATACTGGCATCTATCCACTAGACAGAAATGTTTTCACTGAGGCTGACTTTCTTGAAGCTAAACATAAAGCAGAAGAGGCTGCTGATCATGACAATAGACTTGACAACAATAATAGTGATAATACGCATCTTTCTGGATTCCAAAGCAAAGATATCTCAAGGTATGACGAACAGATGACAATAGAAGAAGAAGTATTAGGTTTATAACAAAAACTTTAACACAATTCCATTAAATCCTTTTATTTTTAAATAATTGATTTTTTCCATTTTTTTACAATAAGACTTGGTAATAATCGTTTTCTTTTACTTTTTAATTAAAAAGTTGAACAAAATTGCAACGGTGAAAAAGAAGTTTTTTAATAAAATATTTTACAAACAACAAACAATAAGATTTGCTTTTATTTTTTATTGTCTGGTTTGTTTATCATATTCGCTTTACTTTCGTGCATTATATAACGTTTAAAAACCCACTTTATTTACTTATACTCACTTTTTATTATTGTTTTTATACTAAGTAATATTATAAAATGTTTATAATTTTTTACAATAAGTGTTTTACCAAAAACAAAGTACAACTTTTCGATAAAATTAAATCATATGTAATTTATGTTTAATATTCTCTTTTTGTCTCTCATAATGCGCGGAAGTGTTATTACAGCTGCCACCAAAATTGCTGGATTACGCAAGGTAAAAATATTGCCTTTGCATAGAAGAATTATTGAACGAGTTTAACTCACTGTTTTGTTTGCGCGTTGTCGCGATAAAACAAAAAAAAAAAATACTCGGATGTTAAATCACACGTCATGTCGTTCTTTATATTTATCTTTAAATCCACTTTCAAAAATCTTACCGGACTTATGGTACACAGCGTGAAACTTGTAATCACATGCATCGTTAAAATTTACAACAATGTTTCAAGACTGGTTTTATATTCTTCTTTTAAAATTAATAAGCATTTCTGTGTCTATGTAATTTAAAAACACATTTACTCGTTTTCACACATGGAAACTTGATGAAAGGTATATATTAATATGCACTGTTAGCGCGTTTATGCGATGAAATTATTGTATCGTGGCATTATTCGATATGACTTGGTAGGTATATCGAGAATAATAATCGCGATCGGGCGTGTGAAACTTAATACTCCGGCCGACGCTTCGGCGTCCAGCAAACTTTCTTCCTCGTCAATGCGGATATTTAACAGTCATAAATCGAGAGCGAAATTTTTGTTGTCGTATCACGTACCTCACGCTATTTCGAACGTTGCTTGTGTTTTAATGAGGAAATACGATGGTCCACCCTGTCGTACCTATAAATACGTCTGTCTTTGCTCGACTGAATGTTAGTCTTGTTCGCGATACGTTTATCGGATCTATAAAGACACATTTGACACAAAATGGCCATCAATAAGGTAAGTTGTGAAAGATTTGTATATATTGGATACGGGACTGTGTATTTATTATTTTTATTTTTTTTTATTTTTTTTACTAATATATTTGGCAATATTACAGTTAATAATCATCTTAGCTGCATTAATGCTCGCGACGTACGAGGGTGCAGCTGTTCCATTGTTGGCTTTACCATCTCTACCAGCTATTCCACCTGCTCCGGCTATCCCAGCTATTCCAGCTGTTCCATCTATTCCAGCAGTCCCAGCAGTTCCCGCTGTTCCAGCTGTCCCAGTTGTGCGAACTCTTCCAATTAACAAGCTCGATACAAGTTATGATCCGCACCCTCAGTACACTTACGCTTACAACGTCCAAGATGCGCTGACAGGCGACGCAAAGAGCCAGCACGAGAGCAGAAACGGCGATGTTGTCAGCGGGAGTTACAGCCTCATCGAGGCCGACGGTACCAGACGAATCGTCGAATACACCGCCGATCCGGTTAACGGGTTCAACGCCGTCGTGCGACGAGAACCCCTGGCGGTAGTGAAACCTGTTGTCAAGGTCGCTCCGCCACCGCTCATTTATCAACCTTGAACACTCTAGTTTTTAAATCATACTTCTTGAAGAAAAACTAGTCATATTTTGTATATACCGTATTATAATACTGTTGAAAATGAATGTCAGCTGTCTTTTATTAAAGATTATTTTTACAAATTGTTACATACAATTGTGAATTTTTATTTTATTATCCTGAACAACTTTTCTTTGAGAGTCGCGTAATCTTTTATTATATTATTTTTTACACGTTAAGCTGTTATTACACATTTCTTGTAATAGATTTTTGTTCGCTCGATAAATCTATTATGAATTTACAAGCAGTTCACTTTATAATACAGATAAGACAACGTTGCACCATGAGACAATATGTGTAACACAACAACCGTTGAATTATGTAACATAAATTTTGTGGAAATAGATTTCACGCCATAAAGGCGTGATGTTTCTTTTCGTGAGTGTAATCGTAAGAGAGATTTTGCAATCGCATGTAATGTTATATATATAATATGTATAATATAAAACTTTAGGAAATGTGATAACAGCTATATATTTATATAATTATATACGATATATATAATAAAAAGCGAGTGTCACAGAGATGTAAAAAATATAACTGTATAAATATAATATATATTTTTTTTGAATACCATGACCTTTTATTTTTTTAATACAAAAATTATAAGAGATTTGTTCAGACACACGCTTAATTGTTATTTTATTAGTTTCTCACGACGAGTATATAGTTTTGCTTGACTTGTTGCGTGCACAGACAACGCACGTGCATTACACCTAAAACATATGATTTGTGAACAATTTACAATTTATTTTAATCGATGTATGCATCTTCTTAAATCTAATGCAATGGAAAAAAAGAACATGTGCTATGAAATAAAGGAAATGTGTGGAGCAATAATGACGAATGATACTAGTAATGCATCTATAGTTAATTAACGCAACAATACACGTCGATTAGCGGGACTCATTGTCATTCCTACTGAATGTACAATAGAATTCAGCCGATTGCAGGGATTCACGAGAAGCGAATGGTCGTGCTTTCGTCGAACGACCTTGATAGACCGCCTGTATTCGACATATATTGGCACACGACGCGTATGTACGTGTCTAGCGTGCGATAAATGTATTTTCGGTTATCAATTGCTCGCTCGCGTCGGATTTTTAGGTGACGTTAGGCAATGCATTTTATGTTAATTCTTTCAAAATGTTTCGAAGCTACTTTTTTACGATGCTAAAAAGAGAACAGAAATACAACTTTGACAAATTATAAAAAAGTAAAACTACAATGGAGAAACATATATCAATAAGTGTGTTTTGTATGTGTGTGTATGTGTGTGTGTGTATAATTGGAGTTAAATTTTTTTTAATAATCAGATTATTATTTAGTCAATCTTTTAATTGAGTAACCCAATTACTCACTATATTGTACTGCATCTCTCTTGTAGTCCCAGAATGACATGCAAGAAATTTTTTTCTGAGATTACAATAACGTTATAGATTCTCAACTTTTTTCTTTTCGTTATAGTGATGGTATTGATTATTATTATTTTTTAAATCAGTCTTTTATTACATATACCACTTCACAATCTTCATTAACAAACAATTTTCTGAAATAATCGCGTGTATCTGATTGTGATGAACAAAGAAGCTGGAGAGAAAGAAAGGATAATAAGACATACCGTAGACTTGTTGCACGCGATTCCTCTCTCGAGTTTGTTGAACGTCCTCGAGCAGCACGTCTCCGGCATATTGACATCCAAGTCGCGTGTATTTGCGGTCGGCGGTAATATGAAGAAACGTTAAGCCTTTACAATACGCATTGGTACGATCGCAGGTTGAACATTGGTACAACATCGCGGACCCCTTATACATCGCAATGATCATCGCGGAGGTCACCGCACGGCCTCCGAGAAGACGAGGATAGGAAGGAGTGATCGAAAGAAGAACGAAGATAGAACGCGATTAGGTGGGGCGCGTGGACGCGGGTGGTGTTGGCGCAAATTTCGTCTGCGAGGAGCATCATCGTCGTCGGATGAACAACGCGTATAAAAGTACGGACGATCTTACCCCGAGGCATCAGTCTTCTGGCGATCTTCTCGCGAACAAACATGGCCGGCACGGTAAGGGAAGCTGGGGCTGTGATTCAAACACTAGAAAAATTTATTTCTAATGCTCTCTCTCTCTCTTTCTCTCTTGTAGAATGAAGTGTATCTGAGCAATTACATTTTGAAGTTGACTTGTCTTTGAATAATTATTACGTTCATCGAAGATACGCTATCATATATAATATATATATATATATTTAAAAAAGATTTTAATATATTCTTAGAGAAGAAATTGATAATACAAAACTAACTATGTTTCAGCTGTAATACTAAAGATTTAAATTCTGTGAATTTGACATAAGTTGTCCATTGTCACTACAACAATTATCAATTATTTATCCATGAATTTTAGCTCTTCTTGTTTTTGGGACTGACGGCACTCGCACGAGGAGCCGTGGTACCCGCTGTGCCAGTAGCAGCGCCCGTAGCGGTGGCGACACCCTTGGCAAAACTGGAGGAATTCGATCCGGCGCCGCAGTACAGCTTCGCATACGACGTGCAGGACTCACTGACCGGTGATTCCAAAGCTCAATATGAGACTCGCAACGGCGACATCGTGCAAGGAAGCTACAGTTTGATTGAGGCCGACGGCACGCGTCGCATCGTTGAATACATCGCCGATCCGATCAATGGCTTCAACGCGATCGTCACCAAAGAACCGGCGAATGCCGCAATCGCGAGGCCTCTTCTGCCGCTTCGACCGGCCGCGTTGACGCCGGTTGCTGCCCTACCAGCTGCACCCGCGGCCGCCCCGATACCGTCGATACCCGCCGTCGGACCCGATTCCGACGTTGAAGTAGTCGAGGCGCGATCGGGTCCCTTGAGATCATCGAAACAACCAACGGCGCGCGAACAGGAGCTCCAACGACAGCAGTTACAGCAGCTGGAGCAACAACGTCAGCAGCAGGAGCAGCAGCTGCGTCAGCTGCAGCGATTGGAGGAGCAGCAAAGGCAGTCGTCGAGGTTGCAGATTCAGCAAGGGCAGCAGCAATTGCAGTCCCGACAACGCCAGCAGCAGTCGCAGCTGCGAGAAAACCAACAACAACAGCTGCAACAACAAGCCGTCGCACCTGCACGAAATATCGCCAATCAGGAACAGCAGCAGGCGCAGCAACAGCCGATCGCAACCACCCAATTGCTCGGTTTCCCCGCCGCTGCTAGAGCAATCGCCACTTATCCGACTTACCCCTATGCCGCGTACAGCGCCGCGTACTCCTCGCCGTTCGCCTACGCCGCACCCCTTACCGGTCTCGCTTACACTCCCGCCGCAACGCTACCGTGAAACTATTATCTTCGTTGAATTCATATTCACTTTGAGTAACTGCCATTCGTGACACGTTGTTTGTACTGTACTTTCGACAAAAAAAAAAAAAAGAACTAAAATAAATTGTTTGCCATGTGTTACTTATTCACTATCGTCTTCTTCTCATTCATCCGACGCGATTAAAATTTACGATGGCCCCAATTTTAGAGAGTGCGTGTGAGCGTAAAATAACAAAAACCTCTCGCAAACATAACAACAGATTTTTTGTCAGCTCTAGAAAACTAATAAAAGACGACTGACCTAATCCGCGGGGTTACATCGTGTATGTACGTCGCGTGGGTGCGCGCAACAAAGTAAAAGTTAGCTCCAGACGTGGGTCGATCAATGTCATCGACGTGTTGCGACGGATTGATCGCGAGTCGAACCCGATCGACCGTCACGTCGACACCCAAGATCCGATTTATCGTACATGTGTGTATGTGTATGTGTGTGTGATGTGTTACGCAATTTTTTGGAGCCCGTTGTTACGCGTGCCTGCTCCGGGTTCCCGCTGTTTGCGCAAGAAGCGCCGCCGCGCACATAAGTAGACACATGCGTGCACGTAACACGACCTTCGGCTACGTGCCGTGTATTATTTAACTTCTTTTTGCAGAATGAAAGAAATTTTTTTTTTTATTCAGACCCTCAGACAGTCAGTGTAAGACGATCACTTTGATGAATGTTCTTTATTGCGCGCGCGTCTCTCTTTCTCTCTCTCTCTCTCTCTCACTCGAGTCATTTATCAGACGTTACTTTGACATCACAACCGAACTTTATTAATAAATTAAGTATACGTATATATTGACATGTGATGTCTTCATATATATTCTATCACCAAACTAAATTTAGCCGTTGCTTCTCTCGAATACCTCACTCTTCTGCGGAGCGAGTAGTAAAACCCAACGCGAGTCAGACGCGCGCGTAACGTTGCAGCCTGTTTGACACGCGTCCGATCAACGGACGATACATACTACTACTTCGATAGCTTTTGCGGCAAATTTCCAATACATACGTCACAGTAAAGCAAGGAATACACACACATACGCATATAATTATTAAATTTTATTATAAATATTGTCACCTTACTCTTACAAGATCGAAATTTTACTTTAACATGATATACATCATCCGGATTGCTTTCAGGAAAAGTGAAAAGTTGTTCTTTCTTTTTTTCCCCCCTCTCACTCTCTTTCCTCTTTCTTTTTCCGAAATTAAGAACGAAGCGCAAGTAAAACACAAAAATTTTGCCGTCGGCGAAATACAGAAAGGAACGAGAGAGGAACAGAACACATTCGACTTTCACCGAACAGAAAACCGCAACCACACAGCCGTCAAAGAACCGCGCCCAATGTCACTACGTGGTATATCTTGCGCGCGGTAATCGCGCACCGTATTACGTGCGCACGAAAGACCGATTCACTTTTGACAGAGAGATCGGCCTCTGAATCCCGAACGGACAAATTGCCGCTCGCGGGCAGGAGCGCAGTTTCCTTATCGATTACGGTATAACAATAGCGACACTGGAATCAACCGCGGTGTCTTGACACTTGACCGTTCTCGATACTCAAATTGCTTCCGTTCTCTTCGCTTCTCTGCGCTGTTTTTTTAATCACTTAACCGCACGCACGTGCGAATCATCGTATCGACGTGTCTACTCGGGAAAAGGGACCGAGCAACTCCCGGCGGCGTGCAATTAATGCACGCCACGGAAGTCGAACGATTTTCCCTCTCCCGTCGAGAAATTTCACACATACCCGGTCGGATGAACCTCTTTTGCCATTTATAAATCAACGTCAGTGAGATTCGCACGAGCTGCAAACAAATGTTTTTGCTTGAGCGAATGCGAGATGTAAGATTTTTTCACGTCGGCAATCTCTCCTTTGACACACCGCGATTTCTCATCGGTGCGCCACGCGATGCACCGATATAAAATCGAAGGTGCATTAACGAAGCAAGTAGTTATTCCCGTCAAGGTGGTCCACTGGCTGTTTAACGCCAGGGCCTGAATTGTCGAATCGAAAAAAAAAAAAAAAAAAAACTTGTAAAAGGTGCGTATGCAGAAAGAGAACGCGCGTGAATAATAAATTTTTATTTGCAAAACTGGACACACTCTGGTTCTTCGGTCGATCGATAAGTCGCTTATGTATTACTGCAATTCTGAGTTAAAAATAAAAATTATTTCGCGATCGTAGCGGCGCGTGATCCCTTTAACGGAAACATAAGCGTTAATGATTGTCGCGTAATTTTGAAAATCGCTTTATCTTGTCACCCGCGTGCAAGTGAGACTTTCGCGGTAATATTCTCGCGTGTACAAAAGCTAGAAAACTATATCGCGTAGAAGTCATCATCGCGGATCCGAGATAGGAAGTGAGAGCAAGATCGATCCGATTAATGCGAATTGCAAACTGCGAAAAAAGACTGCGTGAGTAAACCTCGTTGTAACGTGATCGCGTTTCCGAAATTTGCATATCTAATTGCCGGTTTCGCCGCGGCGTGTTTCACCGCTCTTGCAA
Organism: Pseudomyrmex flavicornis; assembly: GCA_014825475.1. Taxonomy (NCBI): domain Eukaryota; kingdom Metazoa; phylum Arthropoda; class Insecta; order Hymenoptera; family Formicidae; genus Pseudomyrmex; species Pseudomyrmex flavicornis. The sequence goes on from QVNW01002222.1 coordinate 75,582, forward strand.
CCACAGATTAATTGATATTTTATGTTTCTTTTCCGGTCTCGACATGAGAAAGAAAGTGTCCGTACTTAAATTACCAAGATCAATTATTTTCACCTCGATAATCTTGAAGTGAAAAACTAATAAGTCCAAGTACGTTGTTATTAACAAATTAATACGTTGTTATTAATTCGTACGCACAGGCAGAGACGCTTGTGCCTCTAAACGTGAAGTTGCGCATCAATAATACAATCAACCTAACGCGTCTCAATAATATCTTAACAATGACAAGTACAACTTCCAATGTGCAAAGGCATTAGCGCTCTTGATTGCATGTAACAGAAAAAAAAAACAAAAGAAAGAGCGGGACCGGAAAAATATGACAGTAAAAAAAAAAAAAAAATCAAAAAAAAGTGGAACCGGATGTGAGGCGGAAATGTGATATGTTCTTTTAAGAACTTCAGCCTTGAGAAACCACTGGATCTTACTGGATCACTTCAGAGCCTGCAGTGATCAATGAAGTGACCTTGATATTATTAATAAACGGAAAAGTAGAAGAGCGCGTGATCAAGGTCGTTGTTATATTATAAACGGAATTGCGATCGATCGACCGCAGATCTGATTCTGGGTATCGATCGCTTCTATGATGAAATCAAGCCGATCGAGATATTATTAAGCGAGCAGCGCGTGCACGCACTTCCCGAAAAGCGGGAGCGCGGTCCGCCCTGCGTTACGCAATGTAATTTAAATCGAGGCCTGCAGAAATTTGGACGCCTTTCTCCCACAGCAAATGGATTCGGGGCCGCGAGCGAACGAGCAGAGGCAAGAATTTGGTGGCGCACACGTAATTCTTCTTCCTACGTTTGTCTCGCGTGCCGCGATCGCGCGCACGTTTTGCGCGATATTGCAATTTCAGATCTCGCGAGTTTGAATCACATACACGTGCGTGAAGTATTAAAAAAAAAAAAAAAAAAAAAATTAAACACTCCTCTCTCTCTCTCTCTCTTTGTAAAATTAACTAACAGTATAACGGAATAAAATGTAGAGTAAAGAATTAAGTAATCAAGTATAGAATGTATGCGCGTGATGTGATCGAACTGGCAAAGGATATGAGTCGAATTAACACGCGGGGACTCATGCCGCGCGCGAGTTACCGATCGCGAGCAGAGCTTTGCATTTGCAAAATCTCGGTGTTCTTTTCTCGTGCGCGCGATTCTTCTTAAAATTCGATGCAACACGACTGTTCTTTTGCAATCGGTCTCCGATCGGAGACCGGCGAACAAAAGTGGAGCTTTGGCCGCGCAAGGATCGGCGCGCGCGAGGAGGTTCACGCGTCGTCGCGGGGCGGTGCTTGAGAAAGGACGAGAGCGAAAAGCGGAGAAAGTGGGTCAATTCTGGCGAACACGGGGCCCGCCAGAAATAGCGTGACACGCCATGTTGTGCCGCGGTATTACGCACGAAAGTTTACCCCCATGCGTCAAGGGCACGTGCGGCCCGTCCGAGAAATTTTTCGACGCTGCGTGTACGCGATGGGTGACCAAGGCGCGTTTTCGATTTTTGCCGATTGAAAATTAAAAGCAAATCGAACATTGCGTAAACATTTATTTCGTCTAGCTAAAATAATGTGTTTATAAATATTTTTTCCAAACACTTGAATAAAATAATGTCTGTGTTGTTGAATTAGTTTTTTAATTGCCAATCAACTACTTGGCGATCGGCAAAAAAATATAACAACAAGAATCGAAAAGTGCGAACGCGCCGTAACACGCGCTTGAAAATTGAATTACGTTCACACGCATGTCGACATACATTATTCTGGAACTCCATTTTTTTCTTCTTATTTTGTGAAACGAGAGAAGATTTAACTGCCACAGAAATGGAGAATTAAAAACACGCAACGCAACACTTTCATTATCTTTTATTGTTATGCGGCGACTCGTATACGAATTTGCGTTGTGTGTAATGAGAATCGCTATAAAAAAAAGACCATAATGAATTTCGAATCGCGAGTTGTGTGTCGTAGCAGAAGCATATATGCGTTCAGGCAAAATAGATTCGGCGCAAAACACGACAACATCGAGAAGTTTCAAAACACCGCGTCGTGAATTTCTATTAGCATGACGACATAGAACAATAAGAATTGCAACGGCGGAGCTGAAATGTCGCATATGACGTACGCGATTAGCACATCACGTGTGGTAATACGTTCGATATCTAAATTCCGATTGCCTTAATCGTTTCGCCTTTCTTTTTTCTAGGGAAATTTTTTCCTCCGTGTAACCCCGCTTGCATATTTCGTATGCACGTTGAGATTATGCGTTTAAAGAAACCTCATCATCAATCTCTTTTCCTTTGTGTTTTACAAAGTTAATAATATCCCATAATATATGTAATAAAGCGCGTGTAATAACACGTTACGAAAATGTGATGTTTCCTATATGAAGAGAACAACACATCGGTATCATTAAAGAAATTTGAATCATATAATGACCAAAAAAGAGAAAGAGTCACGCAATGAAGTTGATTGCAAGAAAATTGCGGCTCTCGCGACCAAATTAAGTCAATTTTTATCTCACAGGGATCAAAATGATCAATACTTTGTAATAAATTTATGTACGAAAACATTTGCAAGAATTAATCTCATTTACATTTAATTATAGCACATTTATTTTATTTCATATTTTTCCAAATATAGAGATGAAGCTATACAAATACGATATATGTAAATATTATACTGTATATATATATATATATATATTATTGCTTAATACAAATATATATATATACTGTATATATATTTGTATTAAGCAATTTGTTACTGTCTCACTTTTTCCGATCGTTCTTCTGTCAGTCTAATCAGCAGTCAGACCGACTGCAATGACGCACTTGTCGTACGCAATATTTTATATTCAAAACTATACAAACTACGTTGCCAAATACAAGGTTCTCTCGTGGAATATCGTATTTATTTTAATTAAACTTTGCTTTGTGACACGAGATAATTATTGTTGAATGATTTAAAAATTTGATGATGTACTTATATACATATAATTAATTTTTGCAAATACAGTATTACGCAACGATATATATATATGAGTGTATATGCGTATATTTGTTAATGGAATATGAATATTTATGTATGTAAATTAGCAAAAAAAGAAAAAGTAAATGATGGGTGAATAATGAGATCTCGTGTAAATAAGTAAACTCCAAAAATATATGTATATAATTCCTTTTAATCAGTCACACAGAGACAAAAAAACATACATGGTATAAAAATAAATAAAAGTTCGGCCTGAGTCGACAACATGAGCTGGTGCGTTCAACGCGATCAGTGGATGTAGGCAGCAGGAGCAGCGTAGGAGATGGCAGCGGGTGCTGCGGCGATTTTAGCAATGGGAGCTGAGTGCGCGGCGTATGCTACGGGCGCGACATGAGCAGCAGCGAGATGAGCAGCATAGGCGGGAGCCGCTGCGTAGGCGGGAGCCGCCGCGTAGGCGGGAGCCGTCGCGTAAGCGGGAGCCGCCGCGTAAGCGGGAGCCGCTGCATAAGCGGGAGCAGCCAATTTAGCCACAGGGGCGGCATAGGCGAAAGGGCTGGCCACATGAGCAGCTGCATAATGAGCAGCTGCATAAGGAGCAGCGATCGGGGTGGCCAACTTGGCAACTGGGGCGGCGTAGCTGGCGTAGGTGAGAGGAGCCGCCAATTTAGCAACGGGAGCGGCGAGCTTGGCAACGGGCGCGGCGTAGGCGAGTGGTGCAGCGTGCGCGACGTGGGCAACAGGAGCGGCAGCAAGAGGGGCAGCAGCGACGGGAGCAGCGGCGACGGCGGCGGGTTCCTTGCGTACTACGGCGTTGAATCCGTTGACCGGGTCAGCGATATAGTCGACAGTGCGCCTGGTGCCGTCAGCTTCCAAGAGAGAGTAACTGCCCTGGACGAGGTCGCCGTCGCGGGTCTCGTGTTGGCTCTTGGCATCACCGGTCAGACTGTCGTGTACATCGTATGCGTAGCTGTATTGAGGGTGTGGGTCGAAGTCGGCGTCGACGGCTTTAGCCACCACTGCTTTGGCGACTGGCGCTACGGCCACCGGAGCGGCAGCGGCGTAAGCCAGGGGAGCCGCTGGTGCAATGATACCGGCGTTAGCGACGGCCACGAAGGCGGCGAAAGCGACAAACTGGAAAAAAATAATTATAGATAATTCTTATTAAACAATTTAAAATTAATTTCGAATTGCTCTCGATTTCTTAATGTAGTTTAGATATGCGCAAGAACAAATTGCGATCAGTAAGTTACTCGCGAGTTTTACTATCCCCAAATCTCCTTCAATGATTGAACTCTCAAAAGAGTCAGTCTAACAGACTCAGTAGATCCTCTACCCACCTTGAACGCCATTGTCGAGCAGATTTGGTTAGTTTGAATCGACCAAAGCGAAACTGATGATGTGTAGTGTTGATCGTGGCCGCTTTATATACCCAGTGGCCTCGGACCATCACCGTATGGATCCCCACCCTGTCTGGTGTCCGGACTTTGAAAGTTCTTCGTCGTTGACATCGACGCGGCCGCACTTGAACTTGGCCGGCGCTCGAACACCCTCGCTTTTGAACAATCGCGAGCACTTAGAAGAATCTATTGTGACGAGCAGGTTTTTTGGCGAAAGCGGAAGTAGCATGAAATAACTTTACTCTAAGATAGCAATAACGATAATAACAGTTTTTTATATAACAAAAATAAGAGAAAGACAAAAATGTTTTTAAAAAAAAAAAAAAAAAAAGACAAGTTAATTGTGTGTGCACTAATAAAGTTGAAAATTTTGTTACAAGCTGTGTAGTTTTTACATTTATTAATAGTTTTGTTAATGCAAATAATAAAATAAATAGTTTTACTTTAATAATTTTATCTTTTACATTTATAATTCAAAATGTATATTTTCATAAATAAAGAGGATGTTTTGAGGATACTAAATAAAAGCTAGTTGTAGATCAATTTTTATGATCATCGTCTTACTTCTTACCTTTTGCGGCAATTCGTACATTTCTTACGTACGTATCTATCGATGTAATTGCTTCGTGTCATTGCGCAACGCTCGTCTGTCTTCATGAATTACTGACCATGCCAAACGAAGACCTTGATCAGCAATTCAGCTTTCTCAAAAATTTCTATAAAAAGATCACGAAAATCAGAGATCAAGTGCATCATTTCTTTCTTCAACACCGCGCGGATAAAGAGTATATTTCTACAATTCAAATAGAATATCTGCATAATCGGTAGAAGTGAGGATCATCGCCTTCCTTGTCGCGCGAAACTTTCCAGGCATTCCGATATGCATGTCTCTGCCAATTGTGTCACGAAGGACGAAATACACCTTATTACATCATATCCATCTAACGTTACCGAGACTCGTGCGGTCAAAAAGTGAAAGAGATAAAGAGAGAGAGAGAGAGAGAGAGAGAGAGAGAGAGAGAGAGAAAGAAGTGGAGCACTTTCATAAAGAAATAGGTGGGCCGCCCGAAATATCGCACAGCGATCGATCGCGAGCCCGCCGGGCATTATCAGCCTCGTGCCGATCGAGGCTCCGAGATTTCGCTTGTCACCGTCGTATCAAGTTTTGTCGCCGGTTTGCCGCCTCTTGGCAACCGGTCTGCCGCGACATATCTGTGTAAAATCACGATTTTGGCCGATATAACTCAATTTACTTGCGTAAGATCCGCGCAGGATCCAATGCGAGACACGCCATCCGGAAATTTGACGAAAAAAACAAAAAAACAAAAAAACGGTTGCACAAAGACAAGTCGAACGTTTATAAAAATGTAAACGCAATTTTTCGATTGCGCAATGAAACGCGAAGAAAAGCGATTTTTAGAATTAGAATTCAATTGCTCAATTCGAACTACAATTACTACAAACAGCTCATCTTTCATCATTCGTTTTGATCTTGCGGGAAGATATTTATGGAAATTTAATTTGCAAATTAATGAATTCCGACGGTAATAATTGGGCCTTCTTCGTCGTTACTTCACGTGATTTATCGTCGCGCATTTCCATATAGGGAACAATTTACGAGGTAATACAATCGCAAATGGGCCGACTGCGTTACATTATCACGCTCGGTAAGGTGTACAGAGAGAGAAAGAGAGAGAGAGAGAGAGAGAGAGAGAGAAATGAGCAGAAAAACCTTGTCGACTTTGAAATTCAACTGATTATAGGGAGGAAGGTCGCTGCAGGAAGTCTACGCGACAGATAAATTATGGGAACATAACCGGATGACCCGGAGTTACACCCTTTACGTACAATTACACGAAACAAAAATACGTCGATCCGAATTCCTGCCGCGTCAATTATCGAGACAAGCAATGACAAAGTCGAGACGTGATTCGTGATTTTTATTGCGGAATATTACACACGGACTACATACGTTTTATTTTTTATTTTTTTTTTAAATATGTATTGCAATTTTAACAACCTTCATTTATTTTTAACGCAGTATAAAGATGACGGTCTTCTTACTATTTTTTGTTTTTTTACTCATTGTATTATTATTATTCACAACAAAAGCTGCGATTTTATGTGCAATTTTATTGCAAACAAGCCCAAATGAAGAAATAACGAAATCGTTTTGCTTCACTTGATGGGAATATCTTATTTTTTGTGCAGTGAAAATCTGTACAATAATTTGCGGCGTATGAGACACAAAGAGAGAGAGAGAGAGAGAGAGAGAGAGAGAGAGAGAGAGAAAGAGAGAAATGTGCAAAGTTCAATTTCGCATTATGTCGCAATTGAAACCGCGTAAGTGTACTTCTGCGAATTACAGTTTTCGCGCGATACAAAATAAGATATATTCATATCAAACGAAACAATTTCGTTATTTCTCCATTCGAGAGCTAACTTGTAATAAAATTGCGCGATAGTACGTATATAAAAAAAAAAATATATATATATATATATATAGCGCGCGTGTATTCTAATTGCAGAACGTGGAATTCAAATTTTGCGGACCTCTTTGCATCTTCCACATTTCAATTTCGTGAAAAATACTCATATATTTCTTCACATCTTCGGTTTGTCAAAAATTATTTATCACTTCCGAGTGAGAGGTTTTTGTTTTCCCGTCACGTTCGCGCGTCACAGCACACAAATTGTGTTTCGAGATCCAGATGATACCTACCTGGAGTCCGTATCAGGCTTAAAACAAAAAAAAAAAAAAAAAAAAAAATTTCGAAACAATTCGTATAAATTATTTGGGTCTGAGATACTCGAACTCGAAGCCTACGTACGTACTCATTGAGTTTTCTCTGTTTGGTTGCCGATCACACACTATATATCGAATCAACACGCCGTGCGAACGCTCACGCAAGTTGATTGCAAGCATCGCACATCGTGCGATGTAATCTTTTATTGCATAGTACTGTGCAATTTGTCAAGTCGATTAAATTGCGTTCAACCTGTGACGAGATTGAATTTATATGCGCCTTGTTAACATGTATGTACAAAAGAGAGTAGACCGTAATTTATAAATATAATTATTGATATAGTTTACACGATAAGTGTCGCGTTACGCAAATATTTAATACACATAATGCAGCGTAATTATATGACCTTAGCACAATTTTACGACCTTCTTTTGTAATACTAATTAATATTGTAATATTAATATATATTAAATCGAGAACATTACTGCTGCGTTAAAAAGCCTTTTTACATATTGTTTATTAAGATATTGATCTTGTTTTGCAAGTTCGTAATTAAGGAGTATCGTGATGACTTGTATGAACAATGTATGTACGAGAGTACTCCGATTGTCGAGATTGCTAATTACTGGCTCTCCGAGTCGTTAATTTAAAAAAGCGAGTGTAATCAGCTAAAGTCGTTTCGATTCTTTTTTTTTTTTTTTTGAGTTATGAAAAATGGCTCCACGATATAAGAAACTTTCAATATAGGTGAAATTAGAATGCTTAGACAGAGCGAGTATTGCAGGATTAACGAACGCGCGGCATTAAAGTCACCGAGATGGACGAAGAAAATTCTGTAGAGCAAATGAAATGAAATGAACGTTGAGTCTTCTGTCTGAAATCAGTAAATTTAATTGATTCAAAAGACTCTCCATAGACAAATTGCTTTCATATAATAAAGAAAATTTCTTCTTTTATATATATATATATATAAACAGTTTAATGAGAAAAGTAATCTTTGAAACATAAAAGTGAAATAATCTTTCTCTTGTAGAGAGTTTTGAATTATGGCAAAAATATAAGTATTACAAGGCCTGAGTGACCATGAACAGGTGAAAAGTCGATATTATTAATGCACAAGAAAGAGAGAGGGACCACTCATATGTTATCTTGTTTTTTTTATTTTTATAATTATATGCATAATTATCAGTTTATATGTGAGAGAGAGAGAGAGAGAGAGAGAGAGAGGCTTTACTCTTTCTCGAAAAACTCGAATATATGAATATATATTGAAAACATTTACCGAATAATCTGATAAGAAGAAGCAGACTAAGTATTACGCGTAAGAAAGGAAAGAAGGGAAAAGTAACAACAAAGACATTTAACGGACAGAACGAGACCGAAAGAGAATAAGTGCTTCGTAAATACGCGCTCGAGAGAGCGCGAGCAGGGGAGGATTAGGTAACTCGTGGCAAGGACGTGGCCTAGTCCCCCGACAACGACAACGATAACGATTAGCCCGACGGTCGGCGTCCGAGAGCAAGAGCCCGATTCGATCCCTCTGCTCTCGTTGCTCTCGTTGGGCGTGGTCCGATTTCTTGCTCAATTTCGCACACCTCGCGGATGCGAATCGAGTGATCGTCGAAGGTACCGTCACCCAGTTACGTCAGTGTAAGTGTGTGTTAGGGCCCTCGTGTGTGATGTGGTGGGCCTCCTGGTCCCCGGAACGGAGCGGTATAAAAGCCGAAATCTGCCCATTCGTTAGTATCATTCGCATTACAAACCCGCAAGATCGAACTACCGATCGACCGAGCAACAATGGCCTTCAAGGTATTACGTTTCCTTCGATTCGTCATGATTGTTAAGCCGATGTGAGCCGAGAAAGTTTTTATTCGATTCTCGTCGGGTCAAGTTGATCGGCACGGTTTATATTGATTCTAGTTGAATTCGTAATTACGCTAATTACAACAAATAATTGAAGAGTGGTAACGTACTTACCAGATGAATAATATAAGAGCGAATATTGCTTTAATTCGCTCAAAAGAAACTGATTAGCGATTTCTGCGAGAATGTTCAAAAGCGCGTTCTTGAACCGCGTTCCTAATAAAATCAAAGGCGCACATACAAAGCTTTTACATTGACGCTTTTATTCTTCTGTGTTATTTGCATATCTATTTGTCATTCTTATTGTCGTATCACGCTAATTTATCCTTGCATTTTAACCTGAAATTTTATTGTAAAAATTGTAAGTTATTGCACAAAACTTCGAAAAACAATTTGTTATAAAATTTTTTTATCAATGTGAAAAACATCTATAATATTTTGCGCGCATAATGCTATTGTGTATTCTCTTCTATATTTTACATTCTATATTAATTATATTTTCGAATACTTTATTTTTTTAGGTGTTTTAACTTTAACATATTCTTCATTTTACCAGTTCGTTGCCTTCGCCGCCTTGATCGCCGCCGCCAATGCCGGCGTTTTGGCACCGGCCGCACCCTTGGCTTACGCAGCAGCGCCCGCGGTTGTCGCTGCTCCCGTTGCCAAGGCCGTTGACGCCGATTACGACCCGCATCCGCAATACAGCTACGCATACGATGTACACGACAGTTTGACCGGCGACGCCAAGAGTCAGCAGGAGACCCGCGACGGCGACATCGTTCAGGGCAGCTACTCTCTCTTGGAAGCCGACGGCACCAGGCGCATCGTTGACTACACTGCTGATCCAGTAAACGGATTCAACGCAGTAGTACGCAAAGAGCCTGTCGCTGTTGCTGCTGCGCCCCTCGCCGTGAAAACCGTCGCCGCCGCTCCTGTTGCCCACGTCGCGCACGCTGCACCACTCGCCTACGCGGCCGCTCCCGTTGCCAAAATCGCCACCCCTCTGGCACACGCTGCTCCCTTCGCCTACGCTGCTCCAGTAGCTAAGATCGCCGCCGCTCCTGCCATTTCCTACGCCTCGCCGTTCGCCAAGGTCGCTGCCGCTCCTGCCATCTCCTACGCCGCCCCTGCCGCCTACCTCCACTGAACTGTGACTTGATCGCCACTTAGGAATGATATACTTGTCGAATAAATGTGTTTTCTCAGCAAGTATACAAGTCGTAGATATCTTCGTTTATACTTCATCTCATTACGCGGTAATCAAGAATTGTCTCTGAAAAAGTTACAAACTCAAGAATCATGGAAGAGAAAAACGAGAGAACAAATAGAAAGAGAATAGAGAGAGAGAGACAGAAAAGATGATACAATCTTGCTTTTTTGAAGAGTCTTGATTGCAACTTTTTCTATACCAAGAATGCTCACCTTCATTCAATGTATATTTTTTATTCATTTAGAATAGGATATGCCATTAATTGTGTCGCCAATCTCGAAATAATCATGTCTTTCGTAGTACAGACTGTATTTTCATTCATAATTAATTTCTTTCTAATCTAAGATCTCAATGTGCGAGACCATTGAAAGTGCAAACGAAGTGTGTCATAGCTTCTATTTTTCCTAATAAAAAAAAAAAACCGCTGCATTATCTGATAACATAATTCCGAGCAGTAAATTAAAACACTTCCACAAAAGTCGAACCATGTAATTTTACATAACTCGGAAAAAAGCGTCGAAACGCATCATAATTGCTATCGTAACATGTTATTCAATTTGATGAAAGAAGGCATAAGGCCATATGGCTCTCGAAAGTCGTCGAGGAAACGTCAAAATTCGACCGGGCCCAATTACTCGAAATAAGGTCAGGTACTACCTGCCGCTGTTGTCCCGCCTTTCTGAGGCATTACCGCATTACCGATTCACGAGCACGTTCGTCGGGCACTTTCTCCGAAGAGTGCTACGGAGTGCGCGGATTGCGTAATATCGTTTACCACGCCTCGTCCAACCGGCGAACACGCACCGGCGTGTCTCATCGCATGTAATACACGCACGTAATGCGTAAAGGTATGCTGTTGCGTTATACCCGGTAACTCCGTCCGAACCAGATTCGCGCAATACCGTATGAACCTTGATCCACTTTCCGGTTTGGTATAGACCGAAATGGGCGTTTACACACAAGTACTATTTGATTTCTTGCTCATCCTTTGTATAAACGATTCCCGTGTCTGTTAGCAATGTATCGAATTTGGGAAAAAGTCCCACACAAATTCCTCGAAGCGCTTGTTCGTGCTGAAAAAAACTGAACTATAATTTACAATATAATTACAATATGTAAAAATAATAATAGTTTACCTACAAAGACACACATACGTTCGAGTAGCTATTTAATTATAAAAACTATTACGTGCGCGTTTATTTATATTCAGACATTAAATATACAAATTCATACATTACTGCCCTCGGGACATTACTAATTTTGCTAATAAACTTTAACGAAAAAAATAAAATTTTGATTTCTGAACGGATTTTAAGAGAATATATTTTCTATTATGTGATATTTGACATAACGCTCTTTATTATAAAAAAAAAACTTATAAATTATGTCTGACAAAAATACTAATATGATTAAAGGCACTTGTAACATTCAACATTATACTTATTCTTATTATATAGCGCAATAAATAATAGATACATATTACAGTTACTAACTAACTTGAATAATCCTGTTGTTTTTATGTAAAACTTATAAGTCAATACATAAGATCATATGAATTTTGTTTTCTTTACAAAAATAAAACTCATATATAACGTGTATGAAATATCTTTAACAATGCTGTAAATGTTATTTCTATTTTTTTTTTTTTGCTTAAGTTTTTATCTCTTTTGCACAAACACTAAATATAAAACAAGACAAGATTTGTGATGCAACCGAGAAAGCAGTAACACTCTAAATGCAATATATATATATTTGTTTGTACATTCGCAGCGTTTTACGTGAAATCTCTCAGTTCTCGTTTGTACTTCAAATGTTGGTCTTGTTTTGTATATTTGGTTTGTATTCCTCATGTAAACAACAAGTTATTCAATTGCTTTGCGAACAAATTGAATTGAATTGCATACATATAACGGTTTATTGACTCAGACCTCTCCTTTCTGGTGGTTGCAATCTAGAAAAAAAACCAAATAATATGTCCATTCAAAGTGCTTATTTTATTTTCTCAGTAACAGATCGCAAAATTTTCACTTACTGGTGAATTGTTATGTAATCTTCGGCGAGAATATGTGACGTGTCTAAAGGTGTAAGGAAAGTAAACTGACTTTGTGGGTTCGACTTGGTGTGATCCAAAAGAATATCCATTATTACTCGTCGATTTACCTTGTCCTGCAAATAAATGTATCAAACAAATCCGCATACATGTTATACAGATAGAAAGAAAAAAAAAAAAAAAAAGTCTCGAAACAAAGGAACGTAATCACTTGCCATGAATACATCGAATTCATCGAGAAAGTAAAACGGCAGCTTAATGCAATCCCAAAGGGCCAAGATAAACGCGACAGTCGAATAAGATCGTTCGCCTCCTGAAAGTGATCTCGCGTCTTTCTGTTTCTCATTATTTTTCGCGTCACGTGCGTTGACGTGCAAATCGAGTAATTTATTGTTGTGATCTATCACCACAGTACCCTATCACGATAAAAGTATGACAAAATATTCAAATGATAAATATCAATATAATACATGATTGAAAACCAAAATTCTCTATAATTACCTTGTACTGTCTTAAAGAAAGCACGGCCTTAAAAGACTTTTGTATGTAAACACCATACAACTCTCTCAATTGATTGAACATCTTCTGTCGATGCTTCACCCGGGTTATGTGTTTCTACAGTATGAAAGTATATTATAAAACTTGTATGAATGTGTGTATAAAATTTGTTTGAGAAAAAAACTTCACATATAAATGTTTTTACTTTACTTACTTCACAACTTTGTCTCAATTGAGATGCAAATTCAATGTTTGCACCAAACTTTTCTTCTTTTTCTTTCAGTTCTTGTCGCAAATTGTCCACACAACCAAATTGATGTTCTACCTCGCGAATCTTATCGCGCAACTCATTTGCTAGATTTTTTATTTGACTTACTGATCTATAACAGATGAAATTAAAGCAACGATTACAATATTTAGCAAAATAGAATTACACACAATTCTATTATATAAAATATATAGAGATCTTTGAGAGATAAGAAATATAAAATGTCATCAGTAAACAACCTTGTCGTGTTTATTCTAGAACATTTTTCGGTAGCATCAGAAATTGCTTTTTTTGTAGCTCTCTCTTGTATTTCAAATTCTCCAGTCGCACACTGAACAGCTTGTTTTATCTCTTGTAATTTCCGCGTAGCGCGCATGCACTCGTGTCGATGTCTCTCCTTTTTTTGCATTAATTCCTTTATTTGATCCTGTAAAGAATATGAAACAATTATAATTGTTACACTTTATTATATACAAGATACATACTAATTATTCTATTAAAAAAAAGGACACGTACTTTCAGAGGATCAATTACTGTGTGTACATTGTGTCTCAAGTCTCGATAACGCCTGACCTCTGCATCGAGAGATTCGACGTTTTTCTGGAGCTCTTTTACATTCTCAGCTAGATTATTTGCCGCAGTGTTCTCCAACGCCAATTTTTTTTCCAATTCCGCAGCTTCGTTTCGCTACAAATAATAAATCGGATAATATAACTACATTATTGTAGAAAAAAGAACAGAGTTTGTTGTCAACAAATAATTTTTATTACTCACGAAAACATCTGCGGATGTGGCTTCGTTTGACTGAATATCATCTTTCAACGCATTGATCGAATCGGTGCAAGCCCTTTGCGCTGATTTTAATTTTTGTACTGCCGCAGTTACGTTATTCAATTCAACGGTAGTCCGCTTTACTTTTTCACATATGGCTTTGTGCGCCTCAATAGCTTCCTGTCTTTTGAGTTCTGCCATCTGAAGTTCTTCTTTTAGTGTTCTGAGTAAAACGACACAGCAAAAAAACTAGTTATATTAAATCAGAAAACACACAAGAATAGGATGTTGCGTACTTACTGCATAGCTTCCGTAGTAGAAACCTGAAGATATTTAGCTCGTACATAACGCTTGCCATAAGTTCTGTAATTCGGAGCAGGAAAAAATAAATCTCCCTTCTGTGTAAACGCTCTTCTGCAATTCTTCGGCACTTTTGACACGTCCGACATGACTTCACAGGCCTCCTGATTCGTTGGTATGAGGAGTACACACTCAATCTCACGTTGGTCGATCAAGCAGTTAGCCACAATGGGATCTTCTATATCCATCGCTTCCAAGAGATTGCAGTATCGCGACGACTGTGTGCAATGGCGTCTGACATCGTGCACCTAAAATCAAATGATTTGCGTTAAAAATAAAATATCTCGAATTACAATAATACGAAACTTCTTACCTGGTAAAAGAATTTGCTAGAAATGATTGCGGGTGTATTTTCGTTATAGTAGATTTCTTTCATTATACTGCTCAGGAATTTCGCATCCTGGTTATTATCTACGCAAAATGTGGAAAGAGTACCTTCACCCAGAAAACTTTCTACTGCCGGTACCCATGCTGCGTCTTTCATCTTTATATAGGCACCTATAAGTGATTTTGCATAAACAGAAAAAAATTGGATATATATAATTTTGCAAAAATGTTCAAAAATTTCAAAGTGTAAATTTTGTGTACCAATTGGGCCACGTGGTTTCTCCTTGAACCGTCCTTTATTATATTCCTCTTCGATTCTCCTCAAGAGGCGCGGTATATGCGGTCCGAACACACTCAGTGCATTATCCTTTTGTTGCTCAAACGCACTTAATTCTCTCTTGACCTTATCTGTAATTTCATGAATTATACAGAACATTTTAATTCCCGTAGACTTATGTGACAAACGTAAACTAGTGAAAATATTTTTTGTCATACTTTACCTATGCGATAATTGGAGGTGTCTATTTCATTTTTAGCGGATTGTACTTCTTGTGAAAGTCGCATCTTATCAGCCTCTAAGTGCATCAATTCAGTCTGCTTTGTTCTCAATGATGCTTCAAGTTCATCCAGTCTTTCCTCCAACTTTGATAGACGTTCTATCATCTCTTTTCTCTTATTATGTTCTTCATCATTACAGCTGCAAAATATACGTAACAATGTGCGTCATTTAAATTAAACATGTTTATTAAAACTGTAAACACATATCCTCTTACCCTTCCAACTTTTGAATTTCCTTCTTCAACAAATTTATATCTTCTTCTAATCGTTTGATTTTACTCAGTGCACACCGCCACTCACGTTGTTTATTAGAATGTGCTTCTCTTGCAGCCGTATGTTTTTGTTTTGCACTATTGTACGCTTCACCGCTATCTATGGCTTCTTTCTCTGCTTGCTGAATTTTTTCTTTTAATTCTCTATCACAGACAAAAATATATGAAAATAATTTTATCTCAATTGTCACATTGGATTATACGTTCAAATAAAATTATTAACACACACACACATAAATATAACATTTTGAGAATAAATTATATTAATGTTAAATCTAATCCTTACTTAATTTTTGCATCTACTTCTTCATCTTTTGTTCCCATGGTCAATTCCACATTCTCAAGATCTTTCAAATTACTTTCATACATTTTTAAAGTTTCTTGTATCTTATGAAGCTTAGTTTCCTCTGTAATAGCCTACGAATAAAACATTAATGTTACTTCTAATATGCAAAATATATGAAACAACTTCCAAGTTCAAATTTTATATTTACCGTAGCCCAGCAAAGTTCCATTTCAAGATTATTTAATTCGTCACGTGTTTTGTCCAGCTTTTCTACTGTATGTATATTGGTTTTCAACTTCTCTATATCTTTCTTTACTTGTGCCAAAGTCTGTGAAAAAACTATGTGAGAAGCTTATATTCTCTTACATAAAACAAATATTTTTTCTATGATATACAATCAAACATAGATACCTCGGAATATTGATTTAATTTCTCATATTCCTCCTCACACATCTCTAGAGCCTCTTTGTAATTGTTTTCTATAGTGTCCAGAAGAGTAGCTTTCATGAACAGATTATATTTTTCATAGGGCTTGGAGGTAATTAGAAATGTTCTTGAAACATCCTGATTCAAAACACAAATTGGATTATCAATTTGTATATTCATTGTCGCTATAATGTTGTCCAATTCTTCTCGTTTTGTAGAGATAACATCACCTGCAAATAACATAGTTTGTTTTCTTGTGATATTGACATTTCAATTAAAGGTCACATTAAAAAATATATATATATATGTATATTTCAAATACCTCTCCAATTCTTAATTTTGTATGATGAGTTACTAACTCCAATCACACGCACAACTATAATTGTATTACCATAAGTTTCATGTTTATATGCAGTATCTCCTACATTAGTTAATGTTATTTCTATTGAAGCTGAAGTTCTGCCTTTCTTTATAAATTCTGAAAGATTAGTGCAAACAAATAATTTATTATCAAACTGTTCTACTGAAATATTTACAAATACAAAAAAAAGTTAAACAATACCTCTGACAGATGTTCCCCTGCTTGTAACATTCGCCCTAGCGCCAAGTCCCACAGTAAGTGCTGTTAATATGGCACTCTTGCCACTGCCGTTGCGTCCCACAATAAAGTTAACATTTTCATTTAATGCTATCTCCAAAGCTTCATGACACATAAAGTTACGAATGCGAATCTTTTTTACTTTTCCAGCAGTGACCTAATCAAGTAAAAATAAATGTCAATATTTTCACATTCATTCTGAGCAATACAATTGGTTTCTTAATACTTATTTAAATTTGGCAACTGGTTAAATTTATTTTATAAATAATGTAATGTACAGTTTTTTACTCAGATAAACGACTGTTTGCACATACCTCTTCTGAATTGGTTTGCTGCTCGGTCTGCCTGAGACGTTTTGTCTGAGGCCCATCAGAACCGCTCGAGGCTTTTTTCTTTCGATTTTTCTCGTTATTTTCCATGTCTCAAGCGTTTGCCGCGTTAACCGACAGTTCATTTAAGCAAACAAATATCCACGTGCGTTTCAAATTCTGCGTTGCGACGCCAGTTCAGAGTGTGTCGTAGTTTTCACAGCTGTCCTCGAAACTTTGCCCGCTGGTCTGTCTGCTCGACGACAATCGTCCAAACGTTTAAACAACGAAATGTGGGAAAACAAAATTTGTTTTATTAAACGACTCGATTCTTTTGTTCGTAACGCGTCTCATGGACTCAAACAGAAATCTGAAGAGATCGTTCTTGTCCATGCCTGTTCGTTCCCGCCAGATTGGTAGCGATTGGTTTTTACACTATACACAGTTCTGCACCAGCGATGACTAAAAACATCCTATTTCGATCTGCGCATTGATTGGACAGCATTTTGGCGCGCTGCACATTTATTAATTTTGCATTCTATCGAATTCGTTGTAAAGATCGAATGTAAAATCAGAAAAATGAATTAATAAGCATGCAAAAGTCATTAACTGCGTTTTTTTAATTTTACAAGTCGAAGGCATACCTTGTAAATTCGAAACGTCCATTTTAACTCATAAAACCATGTGCACTTCAGAAAACAATAGTCCAGTGCAACATCACGTTTGATAAAAAAAGACGCGTTAAAAGCGGTTTTATCTTCAATTAATTTAATCGACCGATTATTAAAATTGACTTTAGTGTCAATTTTCATCGAGTTTAGTATTGAAATATAGATAATAAACAAATGTTGTTTGTTTTCTATGTTATGACAGATGTCTCTAATAAGAAAATCTTATTTCTAGGAATAAACATGTTGTCACTGAGTTCCCAGAAAGTAAGCGTTCTCATTGGTTAGTGAAGAATCTCACACTAAAACTCGTCTTGTAAATCTTCTTTTATGTTTGTGGTTATCAGCGCAACGCGTCCTTCCTGCTGCAATCTGCAACAAAGAACAAAAACTAGGTTAGATAATTTTTTAACATTTTTAACTTTTATATTTACAACTTTTTAATGTAACCATTAAAAAAATCAAATCAACTGATTCTTTCGATGCACAATATCGTTTTCTCTGATCTTTCATATATGCAATTGTCTTAGCAAATTTTGTTTACTTTAAAAAAATGTTTTAAAATCCTGTACGAAATCTATATATACTGTGCGAAATACATGTATCTTTCTTTTTTTACCATTATTCTTTACATTATTTACTTTACATCTTCTTCTCTTGTGAGACAGCAAAATTTGGCGGCTGCGTCTTTTTATGTGTATAAAGTGTCAATCGAAGGTCTGAGTTTACGTCAGACGATGACGTGTTACTTCTTCATTGTTGCGTTTGTGTTGTTGTACGTTTATTCAACACACGTTTCATAGCAACAGTTGTGTAACAATATGCGAAATATTAAATAAACAAAAGCTTTTGTTATATATATATATATAATAATAATTATAATTAATTAACAGAATTGTACGAACTAATGCAGAAAGATATATACGTAGAAAAACGCGACACTAAGATGACAGAGCCGATTTCTCTCTCTCTCGATTGATCTCGTTGAAACTCGAAGTTAGGAAAATGCATAATGTACCACCTGTCGTGCCACCTGTTACGGCAAGTCCGAACATGTCGCGTTTCATCATGTCGCGCGCTCAATCGTGCGCCAAAACCACAAATGCGCGCGCGCGCTCTTCTCAATCACAGGCGCACTTTGCTCTCACTTCCGTTCGCTACGATCTTCTCGCTCACTTTCACAAGCATCATCGGCATCCCACGTTGCAATACCGTGCTTACTCCTGCTGTCACCTCGAGCTAGTGCAAGTGAGCGAAGTCTTTTCCTCTTCGATAAGAAAATAAATCGCTCTTTAAAACGCAAGAATTTCAAAGATCACGTCACCCTTATAAATCACCATCGATCTCAAGAAACTAAAAACATTCAGTTTATTTCTTGATCTTAACACAAAATATTTTCACAGAGACGAATCGAGTGTCGGATCAAGTGGCTCAGAAGTACGTCCGATCTTGCCGCGGTACATCTCCTCCCACCAGCCGACCCCCGCGTACTGGTCACAGTCCCTTTAAAATTTGAATCAGTGTCGGTTAACGAGCACCAGAGACTGTCTTATCGCGCGGTACGTGAGCAACGCGGTACGATATGTGTCCGTCGTAATTTCACATAAATTGTCTGGAAGGTGCAACAATAGCAATCCGATTGATGGACGAGTTATTGACGAAAAACCGACGTCCTGAGATGAGTCTGATCAGCGAAAAATGATGTAAAATAGCAGAAGGGAGGGAGAGAAAGAAGAAAACGAAAAGGACTACGCTGTTGATCCTCGTGACTCCGGCGATTTCGTACGACCATCCGCGAGCACGTAAACAGACGCGACAATGTCCGATACGTCGGACAGCAGCAAGTACAAGTGGACGCCCGAGAGCACCGCGTTGCTGGTCTCGGTGTGGTCGGACCGGCAGGTGCAGAAGCAGCTGGAGTTCGCTCCGCGGCCGCAGGTGATCTGGGAGAATATCGCGCGATACATGAAGAAGAAGGGCTACAACGTAGTGGGCAAACAGTGTCGCTCCCGCATGAAGCAAGTCCTGGTGTGTTATCGCGAGGCCAAGCGAGCTGGCACTCGCGCTGATGTCGAGCAATACTACGAGACCATCGACCGTGTGTTGAGAAACAAGCGTATGGATCACGTCAACGTCGGTATAGACACCGTAGGTGAGTACGAGAACTATTGATGATGAGACAACCCAAAGGTCTGGGCGCAATGTTCAAAAGAAATATCGTTTGCGTGATGTCATTTAGATTCAACTGCGAATTACGTGAAGTCACCGCCCAAGGATGTGAAAACCAACAAGAATCTGCAGATGAGACTGAAAGATCAAGAACCTGTGCAGTCTCTGTATCGAACGGAAGCTCTGTCGCCCACATGGATTCCGGGAGGATGTAAGTCATTCTGGTTTTCGACAGAGAATCTTGTGTCTGTCAAATTTCACAATGTTTTATCTTTTCTCCGTAGGTGAAAACGAATATCCGGATTCGCCCGAATCAAATGAGACCATAATACCGAAGTCCTACAGGATTCTCTCTCCCACGAGAGACGTTGCTATAAACACTGGCGAGCGTTTCGTTCAGATCGGCAACCGAGCGGTACAGACGAATCCAGTTGCGATGGAGGATCCGATACCGGACAGTTATCGACAAAATCTGCTGGGTCCTTATCCGTACGGCGAGATTCCTTTTCAGAACGCGGTGCAGAACGTGCAGAATCAGATTATTCAGGAGAACATGCAACAGTACCAGAATGTTCAACGAAATCTCGCGTGGAATCAGTTGCCGCAGCAGAATGTGCTGGCGAACGATCAACAATTCGCTTTTCAGCGTAACGTGCACAATCTGAATCAGCAACGCTTGCTCAACGAAGCGATGCGGAGCAACGTAATGCCAAATCTCAACGTGGACAACATCATCCGCCAGCAGAATCAGCTGCAGCAAAGCGCGCCGTACGCGGAGAATCGGGCTGTGCCGCAAGAACCGCGCAAAGTCAGTTATGGACAGAATTTGGCGTACAAGCAATATCAAGATAATATTGCTCGCCTGTCCGAATTGGTGAACATGGCTAAGCAAAACGGATCTCCGGATTACTCGCCGGATGTGTCACAGAATTTGAACGACGCTTTTTGCCAGTCAAAGACCGACGAATCGAAAGCGCACAAATTAAACGAGACGTATAACCAACCTGTTGATTTTTATAATCCTATACTGACGACCAACGCAGCCGACGCGACCGTCGTGACGAACAACGCAACTTGCAACGACGAAAGTATGTTGTTGGAATTCTTGCTGGATTCGCCTCCGGAATCCGAGAACGGTGCAAAGTCGCGGGACAGCGCCGTGAATACGGATAATGTACCGAGCGCGCCATTTAGAAAAAAGAAAGCGCAAAAAATAGAACAGCTTGTGCTCAGCGCTATCAATTCTCAGAACGAAGTTGTCAACAAGGTATGTTATCAATAATTTGTTTTTGTCTTGATAGTTTTTATTTCTTTCTGTTGAGTGTCTTTTTCTTTTTTTTATTATCTTCTCGAATTTTCTTAAATCTTTAATGTAATGTATTTAAATAATCTATACAGGTTTATAATTTTTTGGTTGGTTTTTTTTTTTTTTTAGATTTTAGCTGCGCAGAATGACATGGTGACACGATTTCTCGACGTAGACAGAGATCGTCAGAACAGACTCGAAAATCGATTGGATCATTTGCTGAACGTCGTTCATACCACGGTGCTAAACAAGAACGAGAACTCGCCACCGTCACCTTTA
Organism: Pseudomyrmex flavicornis; assembly: GCA_014825475.1. Classification (NCBI taxonomy): domain Eukaryota; kingdom Metazoa; phylum Arthropoda; class Insecta; order Hymenoptera; family Formicidae; genus Pseudomyrmex; species Pseudomyrmex flavicornis. Next base: position 96,962 of record QVNW01002222.1, read on the forward strand.
CCGGAACCTGCAATCACGTCTTTATTTCCACCACCGAAGCCCGGGATGATCCCGCCCAAGTTGGACTTGGTTCCGCCGAAGCCTTGTCGCGTACCATGTACGATACCGAACTCGAACGTCGAGTTGATCAATCAGAATCCCACTCATACCAGACCTGGCGTCGTGTCGCCAATCGTCGCCAGTCCGGCAAGCAAAAAACTCGGTACAATATGGTCGAAACTGGGTCCTGTGTCCACGTCGCCTTTTGTAAAGGCTCAGCAACGTCTTGGCTTTCAACCTGTCTTCAATAATGACACTCGCACGCAGTCCTCGGCGGAGAGACGCATCGCTCGGGAAGTCGGTAAGCAATACGTGGACGCGCGAGTCTTGATCTGTGAGACAGCCAAGTTGTTAGAGATGGAGCGGGAGCTCGAGGAGAGGATAGAGAACGCGCGGCTTGAAATGAATATCAGTCAGATGTTGACGGCGCGTAGAAAACTGTTCACGCAACGGGAACCGACTCCCATCATGATACTCACCGCAGCGTTTCTGGACGGTGAGAGCCTCTCTTACGAGCAGGATCCACCTTATCACGGCACTTGGGAATCGCGAAAGAAAACACTGAAGTGCGCACTGAAGGATAATATTCTGGCCGGGCAAGGCGAGAGTTACGAACGTATGTGTCAGCTGAACGCGACGACTCGACGTGCTTTGGGCGAACCGTGCGATTCGTCGACTCCGGCAAAATTACCAGGCAATGACGAAATTGACAACAAAATGCCGAAGCGAACTATTCAACAACTGGCCCAAGTTGTAATGAACAGCGAGAGATGGCGGAATCCCACTTTGCAAAATCAACAACACAACCGATTGACTCATCGCACAGCTCCGGTAAACCAAGATGCGTCTGAAGTCGAATACAATGTGACTTATACCGCTCCGAAGGTAAACGCGCCTCCGTCAGAGCAATTATTGGAGAATGATCTGCGCGGTCAATCCAAGTTTCCGATGGGTTTTACCACTACCGTGTTATCTACTAACGAGCTTAAATGCGCGACCTTACCGAGACAAACAACAGAAAAAGGCAGAAATCGGCCGAAATCCGTAGAATTTCTTGAAGACGGTCCGAAGACCGATCGCAAAAATAATGTTTGTTTTATGGACGAGGCGCTGGCCGAATTACAACGAATGCACCTCGAACGACAGGCCGTTGTAGAGAGCGCCGTCGAGATACCTGAAATATTATTGCCTTTCTTGAACAGTGGTAACGGCGCGACAAACATGCAGAATCGCAATTTAATAGAGCGTTACGTGGACGACTTGATATCGAAGAAATCAATCAAAGAGAAGGATACAGATTCGGAGAACGATGACGAATATCTTGACACTACTGCCACTATACAAACCTGCGTAGCACGCAAAGGCTCACTGACATCGAACGGCACGTCGGAAACCGCTCAATCGTCGAAGGTCGGAAAATCTGTTAATCACTGCAGAATAAGTTAATTGTTGAGACGAATCTCAATACGTAGGTTTTTGTAACTCTTGCGCGATTTTGTCTTCCTGATAGATAAGTGCTCAACTTATAAGTGATAAGTTTCTCATTAATTGTTACTTCATGACGACACATTGTGTCTTCGTTAATGTTGTATAAGCGACTCAAACGATCGCTTTAGAATAGTTTATCATACAGATGAAACTTGAAGTTAGTAATACGATCTAATGTTTACGACAGGAATAAGAGTCTCTGTTTTATAGATCTTGTAAACAATTATATAAATATATGTTGTATAATTGTTTAATGGTAATTGTTAAATCCATAAAAAATTGGATTTAAAAGTAAATAACATTGGTTTTGTTTCAGGAAAAAAAACTGTATACACAATGATAAAAATAATGTGGATCAAATTGAGTTAAAATATGTACGAATATATTTGAGAATATACAGCCAGATTTTGCGTATAATATACACACACAATATTAAAATAATTCGAATCATGTGAACACACAAATAATTTACGATGTATCAAGTTAATTAAGCTAATATTTTTTTTTTCGCTTTATTTGCGATATATATTGTTTACATGCTATCATGTGCACACGATTATTTATAATGTGCATACTTACGTGCAAATTTATTTTGATTAAGTAGTTTTAATAAATATCGCGCAAGAGAAAAAGAGAAGTAATGTTACTTGTTACTTATATAAGAAGTATGCATATACTTATGGAAGCAATCTCGTATTTTTATACTATGACCAATAAGATTTATATGTACAATTATGTTGTGTTCTGTTACACGCAATATTTGTTATATAGAGAAAAATGTTCTAACACGGGCTTCCGCTATGCCATATTACATGCATATTGAATTTTATTTGTATAACCAACAAGTGCCTTGTTGCCAATAAAGAATTTGATTTATACGAACTCGCTAACTCTTTATCAATGTTTACGTCTGTAATGTTGCTACATTTTAAAACGTATAAACGCGCTAGTAGCATTAATTGTTTTCTCCAAATTACATTATCATTTATTATTTCCAAAATATTAATTTATAAATGAAGGAAATTTGCAAAATGTTCTGCATTTGTGTTTATTCAGTATTGTATACAATTACATACGTATGTGCACTTTTGCAAATTTTGCTCAACAATGATTACACAGTTGGTTCGAAAATCTGTCCAACAAATAAATTTATGTTATTATTTGTAGCCTCGTTGTTGCTGTGTGACTTAACGATAGCATAGGTAAACGGACGATCCACTATAAATTGCGGCGGAGGACGAGGTGTAAATAAAGACATTACTTGGATCTCTAAACCTGGAAAGTAAGTCATTTGTATTTATAAAATTTTTTTTTTATGTTAAACATCACACACAAAGCTTTAAATCACATGCAACATTGATATTGTCATGATACATGTGTTTGGAAGCACATAAATTATCATCATGCAATACAAAATGATAATCGAATTGAAAATAATTGACGATCTCTGAAATAATTCGTACTTATATACTTTCAATTTGATTCTATGCAGTATTTCTTTTTTACGCGGATGTATGTGAATAATAATGTACTGCAACATATAAATTAGAACTTACAAACAATAAACAAAAGAATATAATATTAGAAGAGAAGCGGATTGTGTCTTAAAATACAAGAAGTATCTATGTGCATAAAGTTGATCATATGATATTCACACACACATATACAGTATCGATGGTATAAGTATAAATAGTACTACTACTAAAACCATGCATTTCCATTATCATTCTTTATTAAATGCAATACATTGTTAAAACATAAAAAAGTCAAATTAAAGAGTAATTGTTTGAAACAAAAGTAATTTATATATACATAGATATGAGAGAGAATTACATCTCATAAAAATTTATATATAATTATAATTGTGATAAATTTTGTAGTTAAATTTAATAATGTTGCATTTTAATCGTCACAAGTGCTTTTCAAATTCCTCGATTGCTTTTATTTTCTTCGGTTTTAATTTATCAGTCATCGCTCTTTTTCAGGTCAATTTTCCGTGACTATTCCGACAAATAAGGGCACGAACTCTTCCTCGTTCGATTTTGATTTAATGATGCCGTAGACGAATGGATGATCGACTTTAAATTCCGGAACCTCCCCGACGAGTGAATATTCTACCATCGCAATTCCTGAAACAAAATCATCGATCCGCTCTACTGTTAAAATTTCCATTTTTATTTCAAAATCTCTACAATGATTTGAGATAAAAAATATAGTTCATTTATATTACATATAAAATTTCTATCTATTCTTCGAATATGTGTCACATGTTCACAAAGCACTGCTTCACGTCATGCACCAATCGTATGCAATATGTCATATACATGCGCTTAAAAAATAATAACAATCACACAAAGCAGATCGAAAAGTTTAATTGCGCGTTTGATGATAAAGTTCATTTTTATTTCTTTCTTTAAATATCCGTGTCTCTTGCAAAAAATGATCCTACATACATTGAAATAAAACGAACGCAAGTATATATTTTCTCATCGATTTTGCCATTTTAAGCGAATTACTGTACGTATTGTCCAGCGAAAACAGAAATTGCATTTAACGAATTTGTCTCGGCATTTGTGACATATTCAATGATGCTAAAAGCAAATGGACGATCGATTGAAAACACACGGACAGGTCGACGTCTTCGTATATACGGGGAGATGATAACTGAAACAAAGTTTTGGAGAATCAGTAATAACTAATAACTGATAATTTTTTGTTCAGTGCATAAGCAAATAGTTTTACAAATACTTTCCTAGTCTTTTGCAGACATGCAGCAAATTACATATGTGAGTATGATGAGGTCTTAGAATTAATCTCTGAAAATTGTGTATAATATGAAATTCTTTTTGACATTCTATCAGTGTATCAATTTTAACTTCAACGTGTCAATTATATGCTTGACTGACACTTGAAACAAGAACACTCATATGTAAAATATTGATTTTCATTTCACACAGGAATGTGATTATCACTCAAGTAAACAAATAAGACAATAAAAGACTATAAGAAATAAATACACTGAAGAGAAAAATATACTCGTTCTAGTGCAACATAACAATAAACGTTTATTTAATGTTTTTTTAGAAGCTAATCGCAACAATCAAAAACTTATAATCAAAAGATGTAGTTACCATTTCGAAGAGTTTCAAAAAAACAAACGTTCATCAGAGAAATATTGACACTTTACAGGCGGGAGACTGTGATCACAGTCCGGAATAGAATACTTAGTGCTCGCCTACAGATTTATTAAAAAGAATTGTCAATTAGAGAAATATAATAAGTTAATCCCGTCAAGAGAGATAAAAAAAAATAATGTTATATTATTCTACGATCTATCGATTGGAAAACAGTTCGGCTATCATTATTACTATCATTAATTTGGGCTGACGACATATCCGCTAAAGAGCGACAAAATATCAGGAGTTGTCTTGTTTTGGTCTGACTTGATGATATTATAGATAAATGGACGATCAATCTCGAACTCTTCGTCCATCTGGATACTTTTGAGGCTCAAACCTAATCCTGAAACATATTAGGATTCATCCCATATGCGATATCACGTTACACATCTATGTATAGGCAAAAATAAGATGTAATAAAACGATAAAAAAAAAAGAGACGTTGTCAAAAAAACAAAGAAATATACCTCTCTATACAAAAAATTGTAAAGAAAAAAAGAAAGAAAGAAACATCTTCAGAAACGTTAAAGGACATGAAAACATGTGGCCCAAAAGTTAAATATTGAGTTTTATTATCACAAGTTTTATGATTGAATATAGAGAGTTTAATATACAAAACAATTTCTTGAAGATATGCGTATAAAATAAAAGTGTGTGTATGTAATGAATACTTGTTCAATCTATTTGTTTACATCCACATTTTGTACATTATGTATAAAACAATCCAGAGAAGAGAATAAAATTATGTTAGATCGTACATATATGTACATATATGTATCTAAAATCCACACATACATATATACATCTGTACGTATATGTAATATATTACAAATCAAAATAAAGTTTTATATATAACAATGTTTTAGAGTACTATTTTATATTATTGTAGTTTTGATGTTTATTTTGTTTTGTTTACTGAAATGCCAATGACGCAAAATGCATCTCAGGCCGGATTAATAATATCGGATTAATTATGTATTTTGGAATCATTCGAATTTAGGATTATCAACAATTCCGGTAAATAGCGACACTACACGCTGACTTCCAGATTCTTGATTATTAACGCGTTTTACGATGGCATAATAAAACGGACGATTGATTTCGATCTCATCAATCTGGCACAAACACAGCATCATCGAAATTCCTGGAAAACAGAAAGTATTGCTGATGGCAGCGAGAGAATTCGATCAACTTTCTAAACTGCTTGTGCGTAATGATATTAATTAACCGTTTAATAATTACCAATATGTAAATAAATGATAAACACACAGATGAAGAGATAAGCGTAAATATAATGCTGCGAAATTTAATTCATCAATGTATGCACCTACCAACTGGATAAGTAAATTGTATTTACAAGCAATAAAATTAAATTTTTATTAATAAATGCATACATCTTCACACCTGATTTAATAAGAATATAAATAAACAAAAACGCATCGATTTAAATGACACTTTAAACGACACGACGAACACTTTTGCCAGCGGATATGCACATAATTTATAAAGCACAAACAAAAATGCATTGGAACGCAACTGCACTTTCGGCCGCTTTAATACTTTCCATACTTCTAAGTTGTGTTGTACTGAGAATAATGACACGAACGATTCCCATGACTTAAATTATATTATAGATCATAAACGAGGCCGTAAAACAACATAACATTGACTGTTTCGGAAAAATGCTTTTCCGTTTTGACGATGCTATAAATGAACGGATGATCGATCGAAAATATTTCTGGCGGCGGCGAGAACGATATTGTCTCGACTTTATTCACAGAGACAATGGCTGAAACATACGATTAAAAATAAAGCACAAATGTCAAAACTAATAGGTAAAATTAAAAAAAAAAAAAAAAAAAATAGGAAAGAATAAAAAGTCTAATACATTCTCAAATTTTTATTTTACTTCGGTGGTCAGACGATCGCCTTTGATTTTGAGAAACGTTAGAACAATCAAGGCTCTTCTCGACGTGGACAGATAATACAAAACTGCCTTTTTTTTTTGTCGATCATTTTCACTAAGCTGTTTTTGTAACGAGACACATGAATTAAAATTAATAATAATTAAACGATACACCGACGATCTCTCTAGTTTTGTTTTTCTAGTTTTGTTTTGTAGAATAGAATTTTCATATTTCTTACAAAGAAACATTTCTTTACGAACTTTCAATAATGTTCTAACATTATAGGTACACATTTTACGTTCGACGAATTGTGCGTATATTAAATTGAACACGCGAGAAGCTTACGTGAACATTAATATATTTTTCCTAGTTGTTTCTTTGGTTTGCATATATATATATAGACATATAATTTTTCTTATACACCTAAGTAACATCAATAAACAAACAAGCTCGAAAAATCAATGCTAACTCATCAACAAGAAAAGTAACAATTAATTACATTTGTAATTAAATAATAAATATATTCATCATATAACAGGTCAAACCATTGTAAGGTCAAACAACAAAACAAAAAATAAGAACATTTTAATAAACTTTAAACACACATACACAGACGATTCATGCACTTGAGGAGTGTAATTAAATATAATCGCCTCTGAAAGTAAGGGATAGATCGCGCGATTTAGCGATCCATCCGAGTGCATTCTTTTTTTTTTTTTTTTTTAAATCGGCACAGTTACTGCCCCGACGAATAACGACACGACGTCGTCGTGACCGGTCTCCTGATTCCGGAGAACCTTGACAATTTGATAAAAGAACGGACGATCAATCGTCACGATGGTCGGTATCACTAGACAGCGCAGTTCGAATCCGACTCCTGGAAACATATCATGGGATTGAACGTGCTAGTTCGAACGAAATAAAAAAAAAGAAGATCGCTAAAAGATTATTATTGTTCCACGATTGGCTTCGAGATTGAGCGAAATAATTAACAACGGCGAGACAGAAAGAAAAAAAAAAAAAAAAAAAAAAAAAAAAAAAGACATGCAATGCGATGACTATAGTCTACGTTTCTAGCGCGCGTTAATTGTCGTACATTGGAAACTGATCAAATTTGTGATTTATTTCGTGAAAAATCACGAAATTGTAAAAATGAAATATAAATTCTAGTGAAACCATTACTTTCTGGAGAGAAAAAGAAAGAAAATGAACAAAATTCGACAAAAGCAACACACAAAAGCGAACAGACGGATATCTACACTATTTACAAATGACGAATGACAGACATTGCATCTAAGACAATCGAACTACGAGGAATTACGATGATGCGAGATCTCGTGTGAATATGCGTAAGCTTATTGTTTCATTAACTACCTCAAATCATCCGACCAAAAAAAAACAATCTGTATGTAATAAAGAAACATACTGAGAAAAGATTCTCAAGGAAATCAATGGCGTTGATGTCAGCGAGTGTAACAAATTGCAAGAGAAATATTATTGGAAAGCAGTTATTTGATGAGAAAACGTTTTCAATGCGATACACATGATGTTTGATTAATCCAAGGCAAATTTGTTTGAACGAAGCAAGTATTTTATTTTCCCAACGCGATTGAATAAAAATCTTGAATTTTGTTGGTGCCTTTTATTGATGTGTGTGTGTGTGTGTGTATGCGCTGTCTACTATTAATTATAAACGACCTCAAAAAAATATTAAGAATTTGTTGAAGGCGCAACGACGAATCCAACGAAGATCGGCGCTACATTGTGTTTAATAACATAATGGAACGGTCTGTCCGCTTGGAAAATTAGAGGCGGGCGTGGAGGAGCCGGCATTGACGGCAAGAACATTACACCTAGAAACAAATCACAAGACCATAATCTTACGAACATGTCGGCCTACACAGAGAGACACTTTGTTAGACACAAAAGCATAATGAACGCGTACGCGGTTCCATTATTAGAATTTTCGCTATCAAGTAACAAACAAATGAAAGAAATGAAAATGAAGAAAATGAACTGTATGCCATTTTATCGTTTTACTACATGCTAGATGTTTGCAAATCACGTAGAGATTGTACTCATAACTCCGTTGAAGTTGATGAGTATGACAATATGCACGATATGTCTTTTTTCTCATTATTCAATTAGCTTTTTACAGACAGAAGAAATAGATGTGCGTTCAATTATTTTTGTTATCTAATTAATTTGATCCTTTTTTTTTACACCCACCTTTAATAGTTGTCTTATATGTATATCGTAGCGCACACTGAAAAGGATCCAACTTCAAAATTGTAACGTGTGTGCGAATTTTCTGACAATGAGATTTATACAAGTAGAACTTTGCGCAAAATCAATCGCGCTGGTTTTGATACGGTCTCTTCTTTTAAATGGATTATATTTGATTTATATATGTTTATATATGCTATATATCAGTGAAAAATCGTACTGTTAATGCGGAATCAAAGTTTAGGCGTCTCAAAGCCATAATATACATACGCAAGTTAGCGTTCAATACTTATTCAACATAATTAAAAAGGAAACGTCACTAATAAACTAGATTTTCGATATTGCTGAATCTTTCAAGAAATTCAGCAATTAACGACGACATATAAGTACTTGATACGTTCAACATATAACAATCTTCTAAATAAGTAATACATGTGCATGCTTTTAAGAAGATTATTACAAATACACAACACACATATCGACGCAACAATTTTATTTTTGCTAAATGTTGTGACTAAAGACGGTAGACATAAATTACTCAGAAAAAAAAAAATCTCTAACCTTTCTAAACTTTGGTTCCCTGACAAGTCCGTCGAAGATCGTAACAGTATTGTGTTTAATGGCGTAGTAGAAAGGTTTGTTGATACTTATCCGATTTATGAGTATTCTCGCCATAATTGCAAATGCTAGAAAAAAGTGAATACCTTTATATTCATATTTGACCACATTGATCGCACAACGGTTCTTTTTAATATTCATGTAATTTTAATTTAAAAAATATATAAAAAAATAAAATCACAACAACATGATATAAAGGATCAACATAAGCAACAGAAATGATCGTGGATAATAATTCAGAAAAATCTAATCAGTTGTATGTACCTAATCGTTAAGACAGTTTGGTTTTTAATCATATTCAGCTTTACGAAGAAAAATGATCAAAATTCAAACTAAGTTAAAATTGTATGTGCAAACAATATTTTGCAGTCTGCAATGACGTAGATTTAGATTCGTTTCTGTTGAAACAATGATGGTAAAAACAAAAACAAACTTAGCACATATATAAATAACGTTAAGAAATAAGAACAAACTGCTATTGTAAAGATACGTGTAATTAGTATCTATGTAATAAAACTAATTGTATGATTATTACATTCGGATCGCATTAAAACGTAAAATTGATTACATATTAAATTTATTAAAACAATTCTATTTACAGCGTTTATTACGCAGAATATTTATTATTACACTTCTTCGTCAATGACAAAGAAGTGACGATCAATTTTTTACAATTATCACATTGCATTAAAATCTCAAAATCAAATTCGACAAAAACAAAATTGGACTTAAACGATCTGAATAAATCAAGTGAACTTCGACAAATCTCCTCTACTCAGTATTTCCTTATCAGACAGTCTAGATTTTCGGTTCGATCACATGGCCGTTGAACAAAGCCACATTTGACAAGGCGTATTTTATGTGATAATAGAAAGGTCGGTTTATGTGAAACTCTGGCGGTTGTCTTAGCGGCAAACTAGCGGGAACAATTTGTATACCTGCAAATATAATATATAGATTGTTAGCTACTTTGCAATTGCCTGGCTAACTTTTGAGAAATCATTTCTAACGAAATCTCTCTTCGCGAGAACATACATTTTGTTCGTGTCGTTTCCTCCACCGAACAGTGTTGATATATGAAGTTTTGATACAAGACAATCTCAAAAGAAGAATAATTAGCATATCGCAATGTTTCAGACCTTTTCAGTTTACTTATAGATGGTGTAATATGATAATATGAAACAAGTGATATAAACATGATCCTTACAAAGTTTAATACAGGCGAAAGTTTTACGGAATTAATATTTATTAGGATATTAAGATATTTATATGACGAATAAATATACGAGCAAACTCCTTTCTTGACAATAAAAATAATAATAGAACGAACAATTTATGTCAAAGATAAATTATTCATTGATTCCGAATGAATAGATTTTGCTCTCAGGGATTAATTCTAAAACTGTAAGCAAAATAGAAGAAAATAAAAATCGTTATTCTAATATTTGATGCTTCATGCTTCCGCGGTGTGTTGCATTACTATCAGAAGATGATTTTCGAGCTTGAACGGCGTTAGTGTCATTTTTAGTTTACGAAACGTCTGTATATAAAAATGACATTAACGCGATACAAATCCGAAAACCATCTTCAGATCGTTATTATTTGCTTTGTCTCTCATTTATGTTAAAAAAACATAGGTTTCATCTATATTATATTGCAAATAATGTAGTTTTTTGCTAGTTTATAGATTACTCTATCAAATAATATGTAGCAGAATAAAAAACACAATACACGTATAATATTTATATTATATACAAATGTTAAGAATTTGAGATTTAAAGTCATTGTCGTAACGAGAAAATGTATCAAATATATATATATATATATATATATAAATTTTAGCTTAAATTAAATAAAACAAATTAACACAAAGACTGTTTGACATGTATAGAATGTCTTATTTTATATATTCTTATGATTTTTGTTTATATTATTTTTACCGCTAATAAATATTACACACAAAATGCGTCCCGAAGACTAAAATTTTAGGTATACGAAAAGTTTTTTTTTTCTTATACATGTAAAAGTTAACTATAACACTTTTGGAATGTTCACATAACCCTCGAACAAGGATGTTTTCTTGTTAAGACGAATGTAATAATAAAACGGTCGATTTATTTTGAACTCTGGTGTCGACGGAGCTTTCCAATGTGCACTAAGTGGCACGAATGAAAGAGCTGCGAACAAAATATCAGTAATCAGATGTCGCATTAATTTGATATACTCAATGACATCAATGCTCCCATCTTGACATCGCACGAATGTATGCTTTGCAGGCTAAATGTGTGTGTAAAATCATCCTCTCTCTCTCTCTCTCTCTCTCTCTCTCTCTCTCTCTCTCTCTTTTTCTGCAAGAACGTATCTTTCTTCTTTAATTTTCGTCTTATCATTCTTATACTCGCTATTTGAGTTTCTAAAAAATATTTTGCTTTGTTAATATTCCATCATTGGATGAGACAGGTCGTTCAGTGATAACCATATTACCATATAAGAGCTTGCAAGACAACCGATTGTTTGTGGAATGTGGAAGAAATTACGTCAAATGCGATCGCATGTGATGGAAATATTATTGAGCGAAGAGAAGAAAAGAGTGAACCAAGAAAAAAAAACAAAAAAAAAAGTGTTTAAGCAGAGTAATAGGCAAGTCTTACAGATCGTTTTTAGCCGCTACCGCATTTTACGTGTGTTCACACGTGTGTCAACGTCTTGTTAACTTCTTGGGTCATGCACTTGGCCTCGGAATAGTTCGAGACTGCTTGAAACTTGCACTACAAACGAAAACGGCTTGTTCGCATCGAAGTTCACGAAATCAGGTAGAAATCTTCGGTTGCTGATGCCTACCAGAGAAATATCAAATCCCATCTTGTAATGGTTTTGTGTTAAGATTCGAAGAATGTCTAGGAAGCGTCGAAGTGCTTTCAAGTCGATTCAAAAAGACGATGTTTTACATGTAGTTTTTTAAGTCATTATTCTCGAATAAAATTTCTGCGAGTTACATTTTGTGTTATACATTTAACTTCTATGTGTGTATAAAATAGAAAAATAAAATATAAAATTTATAAAGAAGAGAAAAAACGCTTAGTGATAAATATTAATAAATTTTATCTTGCCATCTAACTTCATTACAGATATGTATCTTCTCTTCATCATCAAATCATAGAAAACATTTACGTTATAAAAATCTTTGATCATTAATGAAAATAATTACTTGTGTGTGCAAAAGAACCAAGTTAAATGCACTTCAAATTTTCGTGCGTTGCGCTATGAATAAAAAATCAGACTACGAACGAAACTAAGAAATATAACAAAAACAAAAAAATCACTTGCAAAAGTTTTCATAAAAAAATTCAATAAAGCTATAAAAATAAAAAGAAGTGAAAATCAAGATAATCAATAAAAATATCTCTCTTATAGAAAAAAATCATTAAAAAATACTATTATCTTATATTGCTGAATTTGATATATGAAACAATTTGTATAAATTATAAAAAATACGCAAACTTATTGTTTATAAAAAAAAATTTCTTAATTGATAAATAAGCTTGATAATATCAAAAAAAGCTTGATAATATCAAAATACGGCCAATATGAGCCACATTACAGAATGTAAGTGTAAAACAACTTTCTTTTTATTACAAAAAATTCGAAGTTCAAAACTCCAAGTTAAACTCTCTCTTCTTAATATTAAAAATTAAATAGAATATTTTATATATCTTTTCCGTGTTTATTTCTATATTACGCGCAAAGTACATTATTACTATCTAGAATCTTTGTTAAAAGCAACGCGACGTTGTTGTGTTTATAATTGCCAGAAAAGGATGATCGACGCGAAACATTAAGAACTGCGGTGGTGCCCAGATGCTCGAGAGAGGTCTGATAAAGGCATCTGTCAGAAGATCATTCCGTAAATCAATTACTCTTTCATTGGCGAGATCGTCGATAGTTTCCAATAAATTGCTCAAGTGAAATACTACTGATCGTATTCGAGAAAAAATACTTGAATCTCGTTTGATTCAAAAGAGTATAAGAAAAAGAAAGAACTCGAATAACACAAATCTTAACTCGCGCAATAAACTTGTTTGCATTTTTATATTTTTAGTTAGATCTTAAATGTTAGAAAGATTGTTTAAACATGCGTTTCTTTTTACGTTTTGTTTTTCTCGCGCGTCGTCGAATAAACAGATAAAATTTTGCCCAAAAGTCATCTTGTGTCCAATTTCATGACAGACCGAAGAAAAATAATTTTGTTTTATCAACGACCAGTGGATAAAGACTGATAACTTAAGTGAATTGACGAACGAACGTCAAGACAACAGCAAAATATCGGGAAGAGAATATAATTATTTTTCACGATCAAATAATTTATAGATTTAAATTTTTTTCGATCAACTTTTTGCCATTTTTCATCTCTCTTTTTCCTTAGTAAAGTTTATTCGTTTTTTCTTTTGTTATTATATTAGTTTAAAGTGCTGTTTCAATCCAGAAACTGAATTAGTATATTCTGCGTTCTGATCACCACAGTTATTGATGTTATCGAGTAAAAGTGAATTACAGCAAAAGAAAAAAAATTTCGTAAGATTCACTTTCGTATTGAAAAATCTCGAGATAATCCGTACTGTTTCAATTGTCACAATTCTCAAATTTAAAACAAATTATTCACAAACTTTATAATAAAACGGCTAAAACACGATATTATGTTGAAATTGTGTAATTTGAGTTATGATAGTTTTTTCTATCTTACCATCTAACATAATAACATGATTCAAGTCGAATATAAACATTCTTCGGATGTTGAAACAATTATTGTAACATTTCGAATATTCATTAAAATTTTAAAATTTTTCTTTTTATTCTATGTATTGTTAACGATGACAAAAAATATATAAGTATACATATATACACATATATATATATATACTGCGGCAATTGCGCTATAGACGATTTTTCTTTAAATCGTCGTATGCCGAAAGTAATAATATAACGATGTGAGTAAGAAGTGCACAATCAAACAAGACAAGACACACATGCTCATTGACAATGCAAGAGTACATGCGTTAAAAAAAGCGAAGATAATAAAAACTACAAAAAGAAAGAAAAAAAAGAATAAAAAGCAAGAATCATGAAAAGCATTCTGTGCAGATTAGCAACTTTTAATTGGATGTAGAAAGCGAGCAATATTTAACTATTGCTTAAAAGCAATATTTTGTTTTTTTTTAAGCATTTAGCCTTTCAAAATCACGGCAGCTTACAAAGTTACATACATCCGTGCCGCAGAAACTCCGAGAGCCAAAACTTTTGAAAATTTGCAACGGAAACGTAACGTAAAAAACATAATGGAAAAATACACACGCGAAACCGAATCGTTTGTTTCCGGAACAAATTTCTCAGAGTTTCTCAGAAGCAAATAAGAATCTTGACGTATCCCAAAAAATAAAAGCGGGCGAAACTCAAATATCTTGATATTGAACAATTAGTATTTTTTATTATATTTTATTGTTTGTTATATTTTCTTCACTTTTATCTTATATTTCTTGTTCGATTAGAAATCTCTACGATAATAACAAAATATAATACCCATAAGAATAATGTAAAAACAAATAAATTCATAAATAATAAATTATAAAACACAAATTTAAAAAACCTTATAAAAGAAAGAATTATTAAAAGATTTAAAGATAATATTTCGCCTGTTTTTATTGGCCACAAATGAGAAAGTATAAAAAAAAACAGTTATTAAATATACTTACCAGTGACGGCAGCTGCCTCGCTACCTTCCTCGTTAACCTCAATGAAAGCCTTTTGCAGAACCTTGCTGATCTTCAAAGGTACACTAGAAATTCTATTGAAGTTGGCTTTGTCGGTGAACGGCTCGGAAAGACCCATCTGCGACAAAGTAATGCCGCGCGTTAGACACAGCGTCCCGTTGTCAATCAATTACTCGCAATATATGTTATCACTCATACCTTTGTGGACAAAGTTTCTCCAAGATCGAGTTTGGATTCGGTCTTGAACTTCGGCAGGAACACCTGAACTTCACGCTCGTACGTTTGGGCGAGACGAGTGCTACATTCCGCAGTAACTTCACTGAGCTTGTCAGTCAACGCGGCGAGTCCGTCGATCTTGTTGGGCAGGATGATCACCATGCTAACTTCTTTGTTCTGTAACAGTGCGAATAAATCTGTGAATTTTTTTTCATGAAGACATAAAATAAATGTTTAAAAAAAATTTATTCGTGAAAAAGCAACATTACCGCGTATGGGAGCTCGATGCATTTAGCCTCGTACTCCGTCAAATCGACGTATTTGTAGTTGCCCTTTCTGAACATCGTGGGAACATTCTTCACGGTGTTGGCATCAACGTGGAACGGACGATCGTGGGTGGCCGTCGGGTCAAATTGGTTTTGCCATTTGCCTTTAAAGTACACAGCGTTAGCGAGTACGAGTGCCGTTAACGGGTCCACATCCTCTGTAATCAATCGTATAAGCCATCATAAGTATAATTGTTCATGCACGAATTCCAATGAATTGTCTTTGTATCCTCGTCATTTGGTTGTGGAGAGACTTTGTCGTATTATTTAATAATTCTGGCTCTAAAGAAAAAGATAAAAATCTGATAGAAAAAGATAAAAATTGTTTTTTTTTTTTTTTTACGTTCTTCAATGATGCTGTCGATACGATCGTTGGTCTTTTCTTTACACCAGGTGTTGATGGTGTTCGCAGCTTTCGCCTTCTGAGTGAAATCCACCGACTCAATGTCAGAAAGATAATATGTCTGGAGTTCTTGTTTGTACTCGGGATTCACCGAGAAATTCTCACCGACGAACATTTTATTGGCGAGCTTCAAGGTGACGTTCTCAACATTCTGCAAGAAGAACATACGTATAGATTTTGATTGGTGCTACTCGAGAAATGTCACATAGTACGTATGTAATTGTATGATACAAATCGACTTACGTTTAAAGCTTGAATGAGATTGTGATAGCCGTTCAAAGTCTGTGTCTTTTCGGACGGCAGCTTGAGGACATCCTTGAACTGTGCCTCGGTTTTTCCAGCGGAACCCACGGCAGCCATGCTCAAGGCAATATTAGCGCTCAACGGCGAGCATATCAAATTACCTTGCGTGTTTTCTTTTGCAACAGGCGCGAATACCGAAGAGTTAATGAATGGTGCAATTGTTTGGTGTTTACCTTAACAAAACTCGTGGAAAATAACTGAGCGCCTTGGCTAACAGCTTGAAGGGCCATATCGGTTTGAACTGGCGATGTCATGGCCGACGCAATCAAGCAAAGTGATAAAACACTTGTTCGAACTGCAACAATGAAAAGAGCATAAATTTAACGATTCCTTATCGCAACAGTTGACATTGCTAATAACATAACATTGCTAATTTCGATACAGTAATATAGAATTTACGTTATCTTTACGCATCCTTCCATTCAGTTTGTACGATCGTTCTCGGGAGAAAACAAAAATAGCGCGCAATGATTTTTCTCTCTCGCTAATTTAACATTTCTATATATCGTGAGTTGTTAACTGACTCTTGATGAAAACAATCGTCGCATTTAATATTCGGGAATCGCTATCGAAACACTTGCGTGTAGAAGTCACGTATACAAATCATCGATATAAAGCATCGGACAACAACTCGTTCAAGGTGAACACGAAAATCAACTACTACTGTTACAGATCTTTACGTACATACGCACGCATGCACACGCGGATCGTTCAAGGATAGTAATAAGAAGATTAGAATATACAACTCGAAGCGAACAGAGTCATATTTTTTACATATAAGTATAATGAAGTGAACTCTGTTATAAAAAAAAAAAAAAAAACCACACACAGAGAATTTACACAAATACAAATTTCTTTAAGTGTTCGTAAAATCTTTGCAAATATTTGTTGCTATTTTATTGCAGACTGAAGTTGTGCAGAAAAATATTCTCGTATTTTTATTCGTGAAATTGCGTGCTGTTTTACGTCAAATTATATCACTTGATATTACTCATCCGGTACGTTCAAGTTTAATTGATTTTCTTTCCTTTTGCTATCTTATACGATTGCAATTAGATGATTCTTACAAGAAATTATTCATACAAGAATTTCATAGAAAACAACATAATGACGATTAATTATTATCATTATGCAATACGAGTGTAAGAATAACAACTAAGTATTGAGATCGATACCAGCGAATATATGCTGGATGTATGTGCAATTATATACATGTATATTTTCCTTTCTTATTTAAGAATAATCTTGTATATAGCAATATATAATTGATTCTCTACGTCAATCATAATAAGTTAGAAATTTCAATAAGTCTCGTTTGTGTGAAATGATTATTAGTATTTTTCTACATACATCAACTTCAATAGATTTTTCGCATAATTATTTAAATTGAAATTTATACACTTTTATAATTACGTACTTTTGCGCGAGAAAAATTTCCACGTATGTAATTGCGCAAATAATGATTACGCATAATAAACGTGCACAAACGCACGACGAATTACTCAATCTAAACACTTCTTCTCGTCGTCTTTCATCGCGAAACATAAATCTGTTTTTGACGGAGCCATATGTTCGATTTCGCATTTAATGGCGTAACTAAATTGGGGCAAAGTTTGCCAAGAAGCTAAATATTACGAAGGGTTTGTTTTATTGTGGTGCGCTTACAACATTCGTAGTAACATTGATTTCAACGAAAGAAAAATGGAAGAGATTGATTTCGATTTTTGACAATTCTAGTTACTGATAAAAGTAGGATAAACAAGACTGTGAATGAGAAAGTGATAATGTTATCGCAGAGGTCAAATGTATACGTTAAACGAGCTGTGAATAACTTATCTTTAACCAATTACTAAAAGTTTTTAAAAGTTATGTAACAGAAACGCGATAAACACCGAAGCAATATGTCAGCATCGGTCATCAAAATGTCAATGTCTTTTTCTCCCTCTCTTTCTCTCTTTCACTTTTAAATATCTACATATACTTCTCGTTAAGATTTAATCTAAAGTGTAAGTTTCCAAAACCATTGCAGCAAAAATGCTCAATCAAAAAGCTGAGAGAGTTTATGGCACAAATAAGTTTCTCATATATACACACAAATTAAACTAAAGCTAGTTTAAGTTAAAGAGAAAAGAGAACTTCTCTAATGTTTTTTTGCAATGTAAAACAACACAAAAGCTATCATTATATCTCCCGGCGCTAAATATAAATCGATATTCTTTTTTACAGTTTGACCTTTGGTGTATCCTACTTTTCAAAGATGAATTTGGAACACGCTATGTAGAATAGTAGTGTATTGCCCAACACACACATACACACACACACACACAAAGAAAAGAATGTGAAATGCACAGCATATCTCTGTGTGAACGATCACGTACGTACGCAACTGATTGCTTAACAATATTTGCATCGATATCTTCAATTAATAAAAAATTTCGTTGCAATAACGATGTCAACGATCAGAAGAAAAATCGCATCCATTACTGCGCTTATCGTAAATAATGTTCTCTCAAAGCACGTCGATAAGCACGTCGAGAAAAAGTGTAAATCGATGATAAGTGTAAGAAGATTACAAACACGAAAAACAAAGAGAAGATTCTGATACATTTGACACACACGAGGTGGAAATAATGAAAAAGAATATCGCGGAATTTACACCATCAAGATAATAATATTTCTTTCAGCTTCTCATCGGGGAAAACCCGATTGTTAAAACACAAATATAGATGTAGACACAAGAGACTGACAAGCAAACAAACCGTTACGATAATCGTATTTCAGTAATTTTTTTATCTCGATAAATAACGAAGACACTTGTTGCATGTTTCACAAAGAAAATTACTTTGCTTTTATTTGTAAACATAAATTATGATTCGACACATAACCATATATCGCAATGCCACATGCAAATTTATTATTATAACAAAAGACTCGTTGTGGCTGTTATTATCAGACAGAAAAAATCAAAGAAAATTTTAAAAACTTGTAAATATTTATAAAACAATATAAACTCGCACAGTTTTTAACTGAATAAATTAAAAGAAGTCAGAGAAAAAAAAAAAAAAAAAAAAATTTAAAACTCGAGCAGAAGTAATGCGAAACGTCGAAGCCGGTGTATCTGTTAATATTCCGCATTATAAGAGCGGATCAATTGAAACGACGATACTAATCAACTGATAATGAAAGAAAACTTCATGCTGCGCAACTCGAAATGAATCACATCGATCGCGAACGGTACTGACATGGAATTACCTTGGAGCTATACTATCGAGAGAGAGAGAGAGAGAGAGAGAGAGAGAAAAAAGAGTTACGACTTGTTGGATCGCATTATCGCCAATTCGAATTCATATCGATAAACCGCTTTTAGGTTGTCGAGTCGGATGAAATTCGGCGATGCTTGTACAAAAGACCGGCACGTTAATAATAATGAACACTTGATATTTCTGATTAGACGCCTTGTGTGTGGACAGAATTTCGCGCGATACATATCTAACTGCACATCATTTTAAATAGGAGACATCATTATTTTAATACACACACGCAATAAAATAAAATAAAACTTCAAACATAAAGCATCGAATAGAAAAAAAAAAACACACATTGAGAGCAACTCTATTTAAGATTTTATTTAAATAATCTCCAGTAAATGTGAAAAAGGAGTAAAATCGATTTTTGCAACATTAATGACAACTTTTGTTGTTCGCTTTTGCGAGAGAAGCACGAGGGGTTATCACAGTCATGAAAGAACGATCATGTGGACCGATGATAATTTTGATCTTATTAATTTTACGAAAACTGTTTATAATACAAAATGTCGAGTCTTAGTCTTTATGAAGCTAATTAGTAGGAAAGGGGACAAATTAGTATCAATAAAAACAAGCATCAGTATCAGTAAAAATGCGATCTAATGGAAAATTTTGTGGATCTTGAAATTGTTGACGGACAGCGATTGCATTTCAACGACATTGAGACTGACCGACAATATATATTATGCAGTGTTGCAAATTATCAAGCTCAACATTATATTGAAAACGTCGTCTTATTTCAATGTGACCGTTTAATACAAGTTTTCAAGTTAATCAACATGTGCTCATCATTATTTTTAAACTTAAAAATCTCTTATATCAGTAAGAACAAGTATAAAGCAACCGGCAAATGTACATTTTCACAAACGAGAAAAAGCTGAAAATGTTGGCACACCGAAATATTATAAATATTTTTTTGACGCATCAAGATGCAATTACACATCAATTATTCTACTTCTTATTTCTATCTTGCACTTCGCGATTCCGAATAAATAAACCAATGATTTTTCTTCGATGTTTAATGGCACTCGTGTATACATTTATTAAAATAAAGAAATCACGCGCGTGTCAAAAACCGATTTGAATATTAATTCTAGATAAAGTGTCTCAAAAACTTGATCAGCATATCTACTCACTCATTTTGTTCGCCGAAGATTGTTTCTCGTCCGAATGTTGAAATATTATGGTTCTTGATAAATACGATGTGGACGAGTCGACGAGCGATTAAGTATTACCGATCTTTTGCAGATATCCCGTCAAGTTAAATCCTGGCGAGCTCTCCCCGCCGAGCGAACAAGCAAGCGAGCGAGCGAGCGAGCGAGCGAGTTTGTTGACGCAAACGGATACAACCAATCGTGAGGAAACGTGTGTTCGAGCAGTTCAAATCAATTACATCTTCCTAGTCGATGTTTGATGTAAATAATTACAAGACGTTCTCGCGTCGCAATACAAATGCTCGAAATGCATGTATGACCGTCGATCGTCGATTTAGATCGCGAAAAAAAAAAAAAAAAGAAAAAGAAACGTCGCTTCTTCTTGAAAGTACATGCAACAGTTGGTATATCGTGAATGCTTAAGCACATGAAGTTTCACCAAATAACGTCTTTTCATTGTTCAAATTATCATTGGTTGAATGTGCTTGATGTGCTTGTAGACGTTTACTTACGATTGTACATAAAAATTATTCCCTTTTTTTTTTTAAGAAATCGGACGACAAAAGTGAAATAAATGTTTAAATAAATATAAACATGTTCTTTGACAAAAAAAAAAAAAAACTATATTCTTTGTCATGAAAAATCGAAAAATCTGGACTTTTAACACAGAAATTATTGAATTGCGAATTTGTGTATGTACGCTTATCACACATATATTTATTATTAATACAGAATCCAAAGAGCTTACTCGCCCTCTATGACTAGTAGAAAACCAGTTCTAGAAAACCAGTTATCAGATGCAAGGTTAAATTTATAAGCGCACCACCACTTTCCCTTCGTTTTGATTTTCATGAGTAATTACACGCAAACATTTGTGCAACAGATGCGCTCTGTGAACAAACGCGCTTGCTACATATACAATTTTCAACGATCTCTTTCGTGAGAGAAAAACATAAGAAGTAACATAAACCGATAAACAAAGCAAAGAAAGAGAAAAATTTAAGAAACACTTAGCTTTTACATTACTAAAACTTTTTTCTCCATAATGTATTATATATTTTATACAAAGTGTTACTTATTTGTTTATCATATATTTTTATATGTATTTATTGTTTTAAATAATAGCGGGTGCGAAAATTCTCTCGCACATCTGCGTTTTTGTACTGAAGCACAAAAAAAACGCCATTCGCTCGTTCGTTGATATATTACTGAAATAAATGAGCTTATGCGCTGTTTCAAAAGTATTATTTTAGCGCACACTGTAACATGCAAATGTGTATATGACATCATTTAATGTCACACAATGTAACCCATGTGTTTGTGTTCCATTGCTGTGCTAAAATATATTCTCTTTAAAAAAAAAAAAAAAAAAACCAACCGGCGAAGACTCTACTTGCTGAAGATACGCCGGTGTGGAGAAACCGGTTATTCTACTATATAGAAGTATTCAGAATAGTTATGTCGAATAGTCCCAACATAAAACGAACCGTATAAAAGCAAGCGAAACTAAAATAGAACATTTCGAAAATAGTCCGATAAAAAAGTCCGACCGTGTAATTAATTGGTTTTTTAATTCTCACCAATTATTAACACCAATTGTTACTCTTACAACACACGTGATGTATGAGTTTTTTTTCATACAAAAAAAAAATAAGTTATTTTGAGCGTAAGTATAAAGAGGTGCGTTATTTGAATTTAGATGTAATGTCAATCAAAATATAAGTTATTTTGCGATATAAATCTATCTATGTACGTATAAAATCTATTGATCTATTTAAAAAAATAAAGATTGTGCTGTTATCTCATCGATCGAAGCACATTTCTTAACATGATGGCACATAAACAATAGGCCAACTGTGTGCCAGTAGACACGTAGTCATTAGCTTAATTAGAAAAGAACACGCTGTGTTTTCCATATGAAAAACTTTACCTCTCCGTACAAATATCGTGGTTATTCGTGGAACACGAATGTGTTTGCTACATCGATACTTTTTTTTTACGGTTAAGTTGAAACACGTGATATTCTTCTTCGCAAACATATTGACAAATAATATTGTTTATCGCGCTTGGTGATTATTCATACACGTTAATGTTATCCAAACGGACGCGGATTTTGTCAGATTATTAAGAAAACTATTGCGCAAGATGTTAAACAAGCCAAACATTAAAAAAAAAAATTAATTTATCTATTTCTCTCTTTTCTTTTTTTCATTCTTTTACTCACATAATTATTATAAAATCTGCTACAAATTTCTACTATTTCGAGACTTAAAATTTTCTCTTTTTAAAAACATGTATAATACTTTTCAATTCAAAAATTTCATAAATTTTTTCATGATCAATTTATTTCAAGAATTCCACTTTTCATAAAAGCATGTTTTTCAATATACGCTCTGTTTTATTTTATCTGTGTTTACCGTGCGTACGACTGGAATTTCCCGCGCTATTTCGAGGTCGATAGTGGATATATAAGCGACTGACAAACTACTTCCTACGTGCTATCTCTTATATACAAAAAACTTATGTTATCGAAAGACAAAAAAATCTGGAATATTAATAACCGTTTAGTGACGTTTTTATTTTTATGAAAGAGAGATATGTTTTGTGTGATATAAAAATAAATATGTTCTATTAATAAAAATAAACATATATTCTAATAAACTGTATTATCTCTGAGATTGTTTTCTCTAAAAAAATTTAGACACATATTTAACATATCTTACGTATCTACTACTTTATTTTATGGGTTTCCTGAAGGAATTGGGATTCTCTACATTTTACGCATTTAAATGCTGACGTCATCGAACATATAACGGGTCTTGTATTGAACAACTGTGACTCACACGCGTCTAAATTAGCGAGAAGCAACATGCGTCACTGTCGCACATTATGTATACAATCGATACGACACATTTTTCAACATACATACATGGCTGGCACCTGTGATCGATGATATCGATTAATCTAAATCTGCGTCACAGCTTCCGTGATTCACCTGACAATCACAAGTATAACAAATAGAGTTTCTCTTGAAACACTTTCGACGCTTTACATTTATACCACCCACTTGTCCACCACGGGCACCATGACCATGTCAATTGTCATCGAGTTTTGATCGACTTTTCACTTTCGAGGGAGAACGATTAATCGCAATTCGCAAATCGAGATATCGTTGTCGCTCGATCGCGTGACTAGGGAGAGGGGGAAACATGATAGGTGGACAAAGACGCGCATGTCCAGGTGTCGCGCATCAACAGGTGTCGAGTTGGCAGATAATTTGACAATTAGGAATCACAATCACTTTAGCCGGCAAGTTGAAATAGTTTGTGTCATTCGCTCATTTACTCACGTCTCATTAAAGCAATTTAATTGTCTTGTCAATTTAATATTTTAACCTCGATTAAATTTTGAAAGAAGTAACGCGATTGTAATTACAGATCTTACACGGTCAATAATACTGTCAATATCAATCATCAATGTTAGTTGATACCGATTAATATTAAAGATTATCGTAACCGCGATAGAATCGTATAATATAAGTCAGAGACATAATATATACAGACTTTGTATGATCATTAATTACACTCATATTTATCGATCTGGACAGTGTCACTGTCAATATTAACAAGTACATTTGTAAGAT
Organism: Pseudomyrmex flavicornis; assembly: GCA_014825475.1. Lineage (NCBI taxonomy): Eukaryota > Metazoa > Arthropoda > Insecta > Hymenoptera > Formicidae > Pseudomyrmex > Pseudomyrmex flavicornis. The sequence goes on from QVNW01002222.1 coordinate 121,534, forward strand.
CTGTATAAGAACGCAAATTGTATGTGACATATTATAATCCCATATTTTATTTAAGTTTAAGACATTATTTCATAGACTTACATTAAATGTAGATCAAATGATGATTTCCGAAGCTGCTGAAACGGGCGTGTCGATTCTGCAGCAACTGACTTCTTTGCATGAAGACTCGCAATCGAATCTAATACGATTGTATACTGTCGATAAGATTACTCGGCACCGGTATGCGATATTCTGACTTGGAAGTAAACGAAACGCCTATATTTAACCTGTTATAATGTGAATTTCGACTGCGCAGAATACACGCAATGGCGAACAGAATCCCGCCATCTTCAAATCGATTTTTTTCTCATTAAGAAATCTCGGAAACAAGCTTAGTGCTTTGAACGTTGTTTATCGCTCTAGCTGCTTATAGTAGCAGGTTTCTCAATATAATGTGTTATCAGTAGCGTTTTCCTAGGACCACGACGATTATCTAATCGTTTGGAAAAACAGATTGTAGAAATCAGAAAAAATATAAAGTTGTTCTTCAGTCTTAAAATAACCGCTTTTGAGCACAGATAGTTACAAGACAGATATTGCTAGTCGGTCCGAAATATTGACCATACATTGTACAGAATAATTAAGTATTGACATATATTTGTAAAATAAAATTTTTTGAACACATTTGTAACGATTTTTACAAAAGAAACTGGATCATTTTTTGAATACAATTTTGTAGCTAGTCATGTTTTGCAACCAGCAATTAAATCTTTTATTTCGGAGATGTATCTAGACTTTACTGTGTCGTGAAAAGACGTATGCTGTTGAGTCGCAACACTTGCTTCTAATTCCTTTTTTCTTACAGAGATCACAAGTACAGGTCGGCTCACGTGGTTCTCGATGATGCTTGGGAGGACACGGTGGTAGTTGTTCCTGTGTTTCGCAACAGCAAGGAGCATAAGGATCCTAAATCATAATCACATAGAGAATATAAAAAATACGATAAAAAAATAAAAAAGTCTATTTTTATATTTAATTTCATAAAACCTTATGTTCGTTAAATTATTACTGCGCAAAACTGTTTTAATCATAAGAGCAAGTAGCAAAAGATAAAGTGGAAAATATAAATATAAAAAATATATTTTGAAAAAAAAAATATATATAACATTTTGTAATTTATATAATATACTTTTTATAAAAATAAACATTTATTACTTTGCGTAACATAATAAAAAATGCACGTTTTATTGCTTATAAAACATTTAGAACAAGCTATTAGTAGTATTTACATATGTCAGATTTATGGATCACAACTGTTTATCTTTAATACATTTTATTTTGTACCTGCATTTTTATATAACAAGTTTGATCAAGAGGTTTGTAAGGTCGTTTTTCAGTACAAGGCGGACTTATTTCAGTTTCTTCTTCCGTCTTTGGTTTTGGCTTAGTACATTTCTTTTTTGGTTTTCTCATTTTGGGAGGACATGCCGATTTAAATTGTTCTACGCTCCATTCCAAGCTCGAATATACTGTATGAATATAAATTCTATGTATTCAAAAGCATCAAAAATATTTTTCAAATAATTTTTGTATAATATACCGAAATTAAATACTCAAGATTAGTAGCAAATCAGTATTAATGCTATATTTTCCTACGTTACGATGAAAAGTAACACACGTAAGTTGAAGAAAAATACTGTTAAACACTTTTAGATTATATTTTGACATCAAATTAAATAAGATAATCAAGATACAAATTTACCGCAATCAATTAATCGATCGAGAATATTTTCTTGTGATGTATCGTCCGTCATAATAAGCAATGAAAAATTTCAAGAATTTCTTTAGGCAAATCTTACTGTTGTGCAAAAATGTAATTCTTTATCATTATTTATCAATTTTCTTGTTTGATTCACATCGAGAACGTGGTGCAAAATTATCACCTATTTGACATGTAACATATGATTTTTGTGAACAAATTGCAAATATTTTGACCAATATTTTGACTGGTTAGGTTAGGTTAGGATTGGGTTTCCATCAAGTTCGATTAGGTTAGGTTAGGTTAGTATAAATTAATTTAAATTAACATCTGAACCAGGTAGGTTCACAGTTTGACCGGTTTGGTTCACATAGTGATCACTCGAATTGTGAACCTAACCGGTTCGGTTAAGTTA
>QVNW01002223.1:0-27779 GCA_014825475.1 Pseudomyrmex flavicornis
CCGGTGTCAGGGCGCCGCTCTGTTGTGCTTCTCTCTCGACGAGTGGCACGAAGAATATCATTGGCAAGAATTGCGGTCGCGTGAAAACGACAGCACCCCAGAGGGTGCGCGCGAGATACACATACAGAAAGGGGTTTGCCGGCAAACTGGACATCGAGTGGTATGAGAGAGAGAGAGATAGATAGAGAGAGAGAGAGAGAGAGAGAGAGAGAGAGAAAGTGCGAGTGCGAGTGCGAGTGCGAGGTTGTGATGGTTGGGAACATTGAAGTTGCTCGTATGGTTGCCTTGGTGAGGCGTGGTGTACTGTATATCGATCTCAGACTCTCGCGCGCGCGGAAGCGGGGAAAATTATATTTGCAGCGTGAGAAGAGAGAGTTGCGCGAGCCGGAACACGCCAGGCTCTTTCGAATCGCTCGGATGTGTAAAAGTGCGCACGCGGATTCGATTATCCGCGGATCGATGTGAGCGCGAGTTTTCCGCAGCGACCATTAACTTGACGTTTCCGATCGTGCGCAGAAAAAAAGAAGTTGTTTCGCTTCAGTTATTACTCGTTTTGTTAGCCAAGTGTGGTGGTGATGGTGATGGTGATAAAGAATTTGACTCGAAAGCACGCTCGAAAAATCGTGAAAGTAAAATTAAGCGCCGAACGAAAATGAGTTAACGTGTTTCCGTTAAGTCGAGCGATATTTTCGCGTGCTCGTACACGCGCGCACAATTTCTCTCTCCCTCTCGGTAACTTCAAGCGCTTAATAATTACATTATGATGACGCTCGTGTAACTGCACCGAAACCTCGAATTAGAAATTCATAATGTGTGCCGACTTGCGAGCAAATATTGGGTTATCCACAAAGCCGCTGAAACAATTGCGAAACGATTTATCAAATCGGAACGGGGAGAGATTATCATCTTCACGCTGAATTTTTATCACTACCCGATTTTTTTATGAATGAAATAAATGCACCTTTTTTTAAACAAAGTAAGATTTTTTTTTTTAGAGAGAGAGAGAGAGATAGATAGAGAATACGTATTATTGTCATCTCCGAAACAATTATAACAAACGAACGAGCTGTTAAACGCGACGAACAGAGAGATCCAAAGAGATGTGTTGCGATGTGTGTCTGTCAAAGTGAATGAAATAAAAATGAGCGTTGTGTTTTGCGCGCTCCGTTAACGACACAATTTTCTGCGCAAACGGAAAAGCATTATCGGATTATCCGGGAATTGCGCGTCACATTTCATTATTAATCAAGATCAATTTTTTTGGCGCACATGTACACACGTGGCACACTGAGTTCGGGATCGATAACGGCGCGCGGAGAGGTTTATTATTCAATGCAATCGGGGTGATGCTTTAATCCAGTATGAATGAAATAGCGGGGCCGTCCGTGCGCTATTTTGGAAACTTTGCACTTTGGCGTGATTATACCCTTTATCCTATACCTTTCTCGCCACCATCGCTTCGTTCATTCTGCTCGCTCCTCGCAATAAACATCTCTTCCTCTTTCTGTCTTTCTCTCTCTCTTTCTCTCTCTTGTTTTCTCCTATTGCGAAGTTTCAAATTTTGAAATGCGTATACAGACACATACGTACATGTTTGCTTCTTGATTAAAACAAGCGAACGATGGTTCCATCGACACAAATTAACGTTTCATTCACGTTCACGTGCACAAAACGCACCACAGAATGTTTCCGCGCGCTAACGCTAGACAATAACGCGTTGTATCATATGGTTTTTAAGAATTTTACGTATGTGCGTTATATATTTTATACGTGCATTTCGTGCTTTTTCATTTTCTCTCTTTTCACGTCCGCTTCTTATCGTCTCATATTACGCGAACATAGGCACACACACACGCGCGCGCGCGCGCTATATTTTACGGACAAAAATGCGACGTATACATCCTGCCACAAAAATATTATGGAGATCAGATAAGCTTACGGTCGTTAAAACACGTAGGAAGAATCGGATAATAAAGTGTACTTATAAAAGTATCGTAAAAATATTCCATTAGTTTTATATTTAAATTGCAAATATCTTATTCGAGAGGAAACGTTACTCTCTTTTTCTCTCTTACATACACACACACACACACATACACGCGCGCGCGCGCACACGCACACACTTGAGTATTTTTATAAGTATCAAATTTTCTCTAAAATTTCTCTCTCTCTCTCTTTTTCGTGCACATATTTTACAGTTTACTCGGGCAAATATAATTCTGTTTGACTGGAAATGTATTCCAAATTTTATTAATTTCTCTTCTACCTAATTTTTTTTGGCAATATTCAAATATGATAAAATTATGTGAAATAAATGCGATGAAGAGGAATTCAAGTGGAAATATATACGTATATATTATATAAATAAAGAAGAACATCGATTTCGCAGAGTATAGAAAGCGGAATTATATAATATTCCGCGCTCTGAGAAGCGAGTTGTTGAAAAAAAAAGTTTCCGTGAAAATTTGTAATAAAATAAGCACGATCTTTTTTTTTTTTTTTTGTTATAAAAATACTCAACGTGAATTATACTCGTGAGTTTTAAAGCAACTTCCCGGGGAGAATATAGCCCTCATTTTTCCACAGTATCAGCGCGCCTCAAGGCGCAAAAAAAAGGTTCGAGAAATCGGTTCCGATGCGACAACCGCGTGTATCTTCTTTCGCTGTAGAAAGGATCTTAATGCGTTTTCGCATTACGAGTTGATGGCGACGGCGACGGCGCGAGAAAAATTTACAGAAAAATGATAGAAAACGGGATGAAACGCCAACAATGAAACTGTACCGTATCAAGAATGTTTTATCTGCTGGAACGTTTTGATGTGCGTACAAAGAGCGTGTTAGCGCGCGTGTAAAGCATTGGAATGTCGGCACGCGCTTATTGATCCGTACAGCGGAAACTGCAGAAGATTTGTTAATCGAAATTGCGATATAACAGAATCGGTGTCAAACGTAAAACGTAAGAGCGATATAATTTTAATTTACATAAGGGTTTTTAATAACGACTCGCCGTCCTACTGGCTGTAAATTTTTTCAGTATGGGAAGATTGATTTCGTCGAATCGTCACGCAACGATGGCATCTTGTCGATTCAGATTGTTTTAAATCATTCATCATGGACAGAATATTCCGTTATTAAACATCGATCATACGGAGAAGAAAAATTACCTCTCGATTATTTTCACGTCCGACCTGCTACATATAGACGTGTATTTTTCTCGTATTAATTTTTTTGATTAATAATTGTTAATCGAGAAAATGGAATTACAATGCAGTATTGGTCGTTTTTTTTTCTATTCGGCCGCTTTGCTTTAATTAATTTGCGTACCATATTTCAGTTGCGATTATATGTGATTCACCAAGATTTATTGAAGAGATATATATATTCGCGAGATATAAATTATTCGGAGTCCGTGGCCGCATAATCTCGGGAGAAAAGCCCGACGATGAAAAAGCAGAGATGCCAACGGATAATACTCGCGAGAGATATTTCTGCCGCGCCGCGAATCCTCTTAATCGCCTTCCATCTCGCGAAGTGACATCATCCCTCGGAACATCGATAAATTCGTCGCCTATATATATCCAGAATCTCGCTCCGCGTCTCTTGCCTTTTGGAATCAGCACGACCGATTAACGGATGTTCGTACTTCCCCCTTTTCCCCCCATTATTCGCTTCGCTTTATTTACCGAGAGAAAATGTAATTTACGGTCGCGCGGAGTCGCGTTCAACAAAAGACCGGATTGCATTAAGTCATAACTGTAGTTGCGGGCCTTTTAATTGCGGAAAGTTTATCATGCCGAACGAAAGAGAAAGAGAGAAACGAAAGAGAAAGAGCGGGAAGAGCATCAGGATTCGCAGACAACCGTTGTCGGTTTTCTCCGGTTTTATCTTTCCGATTAAGTTCTCGCGGAATTGAATATTTTTGAATACGAAAGCTTCGCGCGAGATTTCGCTCTGCTAAATACATAACAGATTAGTTATGTATTCGCTAGTTCTCAGCAAACCCACGGGGGACTCGCGCAAAAATGAAGTATCGCATACAAATGATTTACGAACGATCTGTCAATATGCCATTTCGCGGCCGAGATGTAAATGCAGATTACGTAGGAATATCGGGACACGCGTGAATTTCCGGCGACCATATGGCGTGGTCCAATTTATTACATCCTGAATTCCCTTGAGCGCGTTAATCGCTTCTAGTTGATATCGAAGGCTTGGCGCGAGAGAGCCGTGTCAGGTTTGTACGTACTACGGATCTCGCACGGACAAATTCGGGCGATATTCGGGAAATAACGTTATCACAGTAACGCACACATTAAAACGGGATCTACGCGCGCAAATGTGTTTAATATCACACACATGACATTTCCCAGCTTTTTAGCGGCTTCTCTTTCTCTCTCTCTCTCTCTCTCTCTCTCTCTCGACTTTAACAAATTGTCGTTGTTGAATTAACGTTCCCGTTGAATATCACGCAGACAAGGTTTTATCTTATCGCAATTTATATTTCTGTGCGTCTCGGCATTAACTTCGTTTCCCGGGAGAAATACGTACGTCGATGTGTCGGAATTACCGGTGGGAAAAAGAATATGTAGTTTATATCACATCATTCTGTCTGTACACATCGAGAGCTGATGAAAATTTTACGAGATAAAACGTCACGCAGAAACGGAAGTGTGGCGCGCGATCGAAAGAGGTTGTTCGCGTTTTATTTTCAGACGAAGTCACCTAAGCGGTGCGCTTAATGGATCGACTATCCGACATTCCGGAAGCGCTCTTAATTTTTCGAAGAGAGTTCGATCATTTTTCTCGAAAGTACTTTCCGGCGAGCATTTTAAAGAAAACTGCAAAAGTCATTCGGCCAATGGCGCGCGCGCGCGCACTTGGCGAGAAGAGTGAATTTTCTTATTATCAAATCGCATCTTATCTCCGGATTGCAGACTTTTTATTTCTTACTCTACTCTATTCGCTTTTTCCAAGCCTCGGAACGCAGAAGAATTATTATTAATTGTATTTCGACGTATTTGCGCTCTTGCGAAAAGAAGTTGTCTTTTAATTGTGTTTTCATTCATGCAATTTTTTTATGTATATAAAATTATTGTATAACAAGTTTTATCACGTAAAGTATAAAACCGTAACGAAAGGCGAAGGAATGTTTTTTTTTCTCGTCGAGTTCTTCGGAACTAAATCTTTTCAAAAAAAAAATAAAATAAAATAAAAAAATAATATCAAACTTCGCACAGCGCGAACGAAGAGCAGCTGAGGCGCGAGAAAGTTCTCGACGCGAGAGCTTCCTTAGAAGAATATTTAGAGAAGTTTCTCACGAGTAACACCTCGCTAACCGCAAATATCTGCGTCGGCTCGCCGCAATCTGCAGTGATTATGTACACCACTGCACATAGTATATGTACGCGGCGTTATATATATATATATATATATATATATATATATCTCTCTCTCTCTCTGTGCGAGCTTTCGCGCAGGAAGAAAAGCGCAAAAACACACCTCGAGAGGACGCAGATAAGAAAACGCGAAGGTAGGAAATTAACGAGCGGGAGCTCCGAAAAATTGCATCGCGCAAATTGTAACTCAACAAACACAGGTGTGTCTTGTTCGCGCGCGTTTGCGTCAACATTTTTAAGTTTATCACACACAGAAAAAAAGATACTGTCGAAAAAGCGTAATTAAACGGTTCTTTGCATTTACACAAAGAATATGTAAATAAAGAAAAAGAATGAGAAAAAAGAAACAAATAGCAGTTGCGCGCGGAACACTGATTTCGAGTTCTAAATTTGTTCCGCTGTGTCTTATGAATATGTATTTTTTTTTTTTTTAACGTCGTCGCATATTTCGAATGGGTGCGCAGAACGAGAAAATAGCATTAAAATCGCGGCAGAGAAACTTTCGTTAATCGAAAAATCGTTAATGAACGACTCTTATCCGCTTTTAATCTCGCGTGATTAAGTCCCTTGACGAACTTTGCATAATTAATCGCATCGATTCGTAAGCAAGGAACTGTGTGTTGTTTCGTTCTCGCGTGAAAGTTTCGAGTCTTATAAATATCTGCGCAAACGCCTGCAAAGTGGAAAACAACGCGATCTGAAAAGTGGAGGCAACGTCGGAGAAGAAGGAAATTACTACTCGCTTTTCTATACCCGCTATTCGCGGGGAGGATATCAAATCTCGGACTATTTCAATTTGTAAGTTCGCGGAGAAAAGCAGCGAGAGAAATCGCCGTAACTTCGACCGGGATACGTCCGCGCGCGGTGAACTTTATTCGCGCTCGTTCCGCCGCGAACTCGAAAACTCATTTTCCGAGTCAAGGAGGCGCGAAGAGAGCAAGCACGGACGGACTTTTTCAGTTGGGACGAGAGATCGAGACGCTCGGGAGCGATTTTGTTTATTAACAACCCGACTTCCGAATTTCTCGCGCAGCGAGATCGTCGTCATCATCACCGTGGAATGCAAAGTGCGCCGCGCGCTGCAACAAATACGATGTAAAATATCTGCTGGCGTCGGGAGATAAAAAATGATTTACGTTTTTGTACAACGTTGTGTAATACCCCCTGGATACCGCACATAACGCCGCGCACTTAATTTTAAGAAAAGTAAAAATGAAGGCGCTTATTGCGTCGTCCAGCGATATTTCTAAAGGCGACATATCTTAAAGACAGCTATTTAGACTCGTGTTTTTTTTTTCGCCTCCTGTGTTATCTCAAAATATATGCTACACGTTACGTGAGTTACGGAGCAGATCTGCACGAAGCTTGTCTTGAATTTTTTAGCGAGTTTTCCCACAACCCTGGCAAATGTCTCGACGATAGTGCAGCAGTTTCGAGCCCGCCACCTAAGTGTGAATGTATCGGGAGGGATGTGTTGTGTCTCCCGAGGGATAGGTAAGGGATCCATCTTGCCACACTTGCTCCGATTTCCGGTGTTTGGCGGAATAGACTTATGCTGTGAGTCTTGCGCGCGATACACGTATATACGCGGGTGTCGCAGATGTTAAGTAACGTACCGATGCAAATAATAAATAAACACGACGTCATAGAAAATACACGAGAAGCGAGGCAAGAGACGTCAGTACACGCTCTGCTGTTACTACAGTAACAATAAACTGAACAAAAAGGGAAGAGAGAGAGAGAGAGAGAGAGAGAGAGAGAGAGAGAGAAAGTTTTCCGTGACTTTAATAAAATACAAGTCCAAACTACTGAAAAATTGTTTTATGTGCACGAGACGAGTATATATTCTTTCTCCGTTACGGCATATCTAAGCTCAAAGAACGGAATGTTAATCGTTCAACTTTTTAGAAATTCTGTTATTTTTATTTTTTATGTTTTTTTAATTTTTTTTTAGAGCAAAATTTGGCGCGAGAAAAATTTATTTTATCAGGTTTTACGTCGGGTTGGATTTTCGCCGTGTGTGTTTGCACATCGTTACCGGTGTATATTGGTGCAATTTCTCGGCGCCGCGATTGGCCGACCGAGTCCGGGGAGGCTTTCTTCTCTGTTACGTGGTTGGAGAGAGAGAGTCCGTCGTACGGAATTGGCTGTTACAAGCAGCGGTTCGGTGGTGTTGTAAATTTATCAGCACCGCCGCAGCTACACCAAGGGGATCCTTTCGCGCGGCACGGGTCGTATAACTCTTTAATGCTCTCCAACGAGCCGTGTCCTTCTCCGTGAGAGAAGCTTCTTGCCCTTCTGGAGAAGCGGACGAACGCATCCGTCGCTCGCTCCGGAAGGGGGGGTTTGCTTTGTGTATTCCTGCCGTTTTACAAAAGAGAATGGCATCCCTTTGGAGCGCGGATCTTCTCGTCGTCGCATCGTTCAGAACGCTCTCGTCGTGGAACGTCGTTGACTCCGCTTGCGCGTGTGTTCCTAGTGCAAACGAGAACAGCGGGAAGGCAATTAACGACTCAGACTGCGGCTTTGAATTTTTTTTCCGAAAGCCATCTTTTGATACTCATCTCTGTTGTACTAGTAAATCTTCAGATTTTTTTATGTAGAAGTGTGTATAAAACGTATGCGTTTAACTCGCGGATTAAAATACAGAGGAAAGAAGAGAAAGATTCTGACGTAACAATTTTTTTTTAATTAATATTTCGAAATTTTAATAAACTTTTCTAAGAAAAGCTCAAAATCAGTAATTATTTGAAAGTAGCAACATTTACATCATTTATTTGTAACGATATAAATATCCACAGATTTTTGTTATTTTTCCAAGATGACACTATCGAGTATGTTTCATCTCGAAAGAGAGAGAGAGAGGAAGAGATCGACGTGTGGTGACAGCGTATCTTGGCATCGTATCGGAAATCGAGTTGGCGTATCGTAACATGCCAAAAGACGGTTGATTTCCGTCGTCAGTGCGGTAATGATAGTTTCTGCGCGTCGCCGCGAAAAAGCGCGCGAAAACACGCGCGTAACCGCTCGTGAGGGAGGTTCGTTCGGATATTTATCGAGTCTTGCACTCAGATATTTACAATAGAATCTTTACGACGGTCGCAAATGTGTGACAACACTTCGTTTCTCTTCTCTACCCTTGTTCTCCATCTCGGCGACTCGCGAAACACGAGGCAGAGCAATACAAGAGACAGGGGTGCGAGTCGGCGAGACGAAAGAGGTAGAGAAAGAGAGAGAGAGAGAGAGAGAGAGAAAGAGAGAAAGGGAGATATTCGTTATTGATTCGAACTCGACACAGCTTGGGTACGGACGTAAGCAGACCGTTCTCGTCGTTGTCAATGTGTAGTACTGGTACTTAAAGTGTTGATGGGGTAGGCATAGGCGCACGCAAAAGCCTCCGCTGTAGTCGGATTAGATCGCGCGACGACGACGACGACGACGACGGGAGAGAAGTAAGGGCGGAGGGAGTGACCTCGATACGCCATCGACGGATGATCTCGAGAGCGGATCGCGTTCATCCCTCAGGGTGCGATGGATATCCGACGATTGTTATAAGAATGCGGGAGGGATTGACGAAATATGTAACGCAAGGAAGTCTATTGTCCGATTGATCAATTGCGAGACCGTCGTTCTTGACGGACGAGAAAAGCAAAGTCTTCCTCTTTTGCGCGCGAGGGTTGATAAAATTAGCTCGATCACGAGAGTGTTTTCTGGATGTTTTAGCCGCGCTTTTTTTTCGCCCGTGTAACATATCATAAAGATTATTTCGATCTGATCTCTTATAAAAGTGGCCTTGCGAGCGCGCGAGGCAATTTTGCGCGCAACAACATATTTCACGCGTGACTTTCGAAATGGTAGCGCCATTTTCGGATAAAAGTTCCATCGGGAGTGAAAAATGTAAATGTTGCCCGTAAACACTCCCCTTTGCCGCCGTCGGTCTAACTTTTGTCCGAAAAATGGCGGTTTTTTGCTCGAGAGTAACTCGGGAGAATACTGTTACATTCAAACACGTCTGACGCCTGTGTGTACGCGTTCACAATACCGGAAGCCGTGCTATCGATTACGACGATTGCGCTTTGAAAGGGGAAAAGAGGTATTTTCGAAGAGGAAATTCAAGAAATAGATGTTATATTACCCGTCACACTCGTGGAGAAAAGAAATGTGTTTCTTGTATTTCCCTATTAATAAATTTCCTACGGTGTGACGTAAACTATGAGCAAAGTTTAAACATTGTTTCTTCGGATCGCACACACTATTTGTTACAAGAGGTTAATTGCAACGGAAAAGAAGGAATCCCAAAGCGCAATCCGACCGTTTCGTGAAACACCCGTGGAATTGTCGTCTCTCGGACAAAAACAACATCTGCAGACGAAGGAGAATCAGATATCGGCGAAATTACAAAAAAAAAAAGAAAGAAAATTTCTCGAACGGTAATTTTCATTTGGCAATTCGTCATATCGGAAAATCGATCCGCACGCTGTTGACAAAAGGTTCTCCCGTGTACGGGATATAATGAGGTGCGCGCCGCGCCGGTAGAGACGAAAAATCCCCGTTGAATAATAACCGTCGAAGACACGGCGTGTAAAAAAAACATCCTCGCGGAGCGAGTTATACGAGATAGTGACTGATGACGATCCAATCGGTCGTTAATTTTGATAAATGATCCGGAGGAAAAAAAAACTCGAGCGCTTTTCTAACGACTTGCGCTCGCGTGATTATGCGCAGGTTTTTTTTCTATCACTTTATATATCGGTCGCGCTTTGAAAACGTTTTTTTTTTTTTTTATCGTCGATGAACGCGAGCGAAATTAATTTTAACGAGATAAAATTAAAATCACGCATCACCTGCATGTTTTTTTTTCTTTTAGGTACAGGTATATACATAATTGCTTTATATTGTTACGCGTTTTCGTAATTTTATAATAATATATTTTCTGTGTTATACACATCTCTTATAGTGTAATGTACAAGTTTTTTTTTCCGAAAATTTATGAGGCAAACGTGGAAATGAAAATCTGGCAGCGATGTGTGGCACACATTCGGAAATATGTATTTAATTCAAACTGCGCGCGCTCCGCAGTAATAATTCTCTGATTTTATCGTCGACTTAATGTGTGAATTATCACTCGCACGACATGGTACTTATCTCGCTCTATACCGTACTGCATGTTACACACACTCTCTCTTTCTCTGTCTCTCTCTCTCTCTCTCTCTATATATATATATATATACATATATATATATATACATATATATATATATATATATATATATATTCTCCGTGATAATTACAGGTGCGCGTTTAATCACATCATTACCGCTGTTGTAACTCGCAAACTGATTATCTTCAACGCGAAATAATCACGCGATCGCGCGACATATTTATTGAAATTTGTTTCATATTCGATCGCGGTCTGACTAAACTGTATAAATATCCCGTAAAGAAATACGATAACTCTATATCCGCTTTAATCGCGCTCAGCGGATATATTTAAGTCAAATAAAAAAAAAAAAAAATAAAAAAAAAAAAAAAAAAAAAAAAAAAAAAAAAAATTGTTGAAACCTTCGGTTTTGTTTTAGGAAAATTATTCCTTCTTGTCTCAAATATATATTGGAACTTATACACGAGAGAGAAATTATTCATATATAAAATACGACCGAAATTTATTGCCAGACGTAAAATACTACAATATTCTTTGTGCCACGCAGAAGGTGAGAGCACTAAAAATCCATTCCTCGATATTGACGTCGTAGCTACTTTGTCTCTTTTGAATGTCTTCCATTTTAGAGACGCGCAAGAGGCGAGAGGGAAGTGCGGTCCCGATCTTCTCTGAAACTTCCAAAAAAGAAAATACAACGTCCAAGGGATACTTTTATGTTTCTTTCTCCACGTGTGCGCCCAGAATCTGTTCTATACGTTTCACGTTCGTATTTATATGGAAATGCATTCGCGACGACAAGGTATAAGTCGTTTCGCCTCCCGATAATGGGAGTGCGCGTGATTCGGAATAGAATCCAGCGCGCGTCTTCATATCTGAAGTAGTATATTGAAGCCGACGTGCCACTTACGTGTCACGCGCCGCGCGCGCGGCACGTCTCGCGATTCTCGTCTTTTCCCCTTCCCCTTATTGTTACGCATTGATTGCTCCATTGTGGCGCGTTAATGACGTCAGGTTGCTGCAGCAACAATAACGCGAGCGCGAAGCAATTCGCAACATCGACAATTAATTCCGGCGGAACTTGATGGCACGGCGATAGCGATCGAACGACGGGGACGAAGAGAAAAGAGAGGAAAAAAAACGAGGATACACACGTGCGCGCGCGTTGCGAGAAATAGACGCTCTCGCTACGTCAGCTCCTGACGGGAACATGAAATATGTAACGGCGATATATCCTCGTTTATCTCGATATTTCCGGAGCTGGTAATCCCATCATGCGCGGATGCGCGCGCGGAAGTGCAAAAAACTTCGAAACTAGAAGGGACGGATAGATTTCTCTCTTTCCCAATAGAAAAACGTCACTTGTTTGCTCTTCTCTTTCTATCTCCGCGTGTTTGTGAAAAGTTGTCTGCGCGCGCTTTATCGTGCGGCTCTCGTTGCGGCCACTGCAGGATTGAGTACGTGCCGTGGACGACGCGAAGCGTGTACAGTTTCTGCCGCGTCGGCGGCGGCTCCGCGACAAAGACGGAAACGGCGAGAGAAACGGAAATGGGAAGCAGAGAGTGCAGAAGATGGCTCGTTACATCGCCGTCGCGCGCTTACCAGCGTGTGCGTCATTTCGACGAAAGCGGCTCAATTTCGCTCCAGCGACGACGACGTCAGGATGATGCACACAATGCGCATCGAGTGCGTCTCTTATTCTACGTCACTTTTGCTGAAACGCGCTCTCGGTTTTGCTCCGCGACGTCGGATCGTCCGGAATATCGAGCGATCGTCCGATAAAAACGTCCGTCATAGAACATCGCTCTCAATCGGTGTCGGTTGAAAAAAAAAAAAAAAAAAAAAAAAAAAAAAAAAAAAAAAAATCGTTCCTGCCATTTAATAACCGCGCGATCCACAAGCCGACATTCTTCGTCGCAATAACGCGGCGGTATAGGTATATACAGAACTATCTCTCTATGCGCTTCTCTCGCCCTCATTTGCCAGACGATATAAATTACGCGCGTGAGATGAATGCGGGAATCATATCGCGTCGCTTAAAATTGTTTACAAAGGGCGTATCCGAAATTGCAGTGGAAAATTTCGAAGCACTTTGCTCGACGGCTAACACGATTATGTCTTGATACCGAGAGGAGAAACTCGAAGATGAAATTATTTGTTGGAACATACCCTTACGGCTAGTGCGTCATAGTAGATGCTCGCGAGAAACGATTGTTCGAAAAGAAAAAACCGAAACTGCTTAAAACGTTTGTTTCTAAGACACACGTTACGTGCACATTTTGTGCAATGTTATTATTATTTTTTTTTAATTTAAAAAACACGTGATCTTGTGGTCTCATATTTTGTTTAATTACGAAAATGAGCTGATGCGATAAAATTGCTGAGTCAGAACTCGCTGCGGTTTCTAATCGGATTCGTGGGATGTGCGCTACGTACTTGTTACACGTGCAAATAACGCTAGGAAATTTGTTGTTTCTGCATGGTAATGGTGCTGTAACCGCAGCGTTTATGCGCGTTTTCGGAAGGCTGTTAGTCAAAATTTAATTCTATCCTATAAATAATTTACATAGTTTCGGTCGCTTCGCTTTTTACGTAGCGGCATATTATGCGCGCAACGTGGGCATCCATGATATTTATGTGAAAATGGCCGTTCCCGCGAACGATACGCGATGACTTGTTTGATTTCAATTAATGAGGTGACATTTCGTTCGTAATTGCGGTTCGCAATCCGCAAATTGCATTTGACGTGAAATTATTCCGCTTAAGCGCGCAAAAACGGCATCGTCCAAGTAGAGACTCCGGGACGATGATTCCATTTGATAATAATCGATCAGCGAGCGCGCATTGTCGACAATTGCAAAAAAAAAGTCTCTTCTCCGATATCCGTAATTTGCGAAATAAATATTAATCAAGAATTATCGCTTATATGCAAAAAGCTATATTAAATTGCAATATACCGCGTAGAGATTTCGCGGCAAAATACAGAGACGTGGAAAATTCACGTAGAAATTCGATATCACCATCTCAGCACGACGCTTTGTGTATTGAAATTCGACGTCCGTCATGCGCGCGAATTAAAATAATGTAACTGTTGAATTAGCAATCATAACTTTTATGTAATATTATACGGCGCGCGATACACACACACACACGTGTGTGTGTGTGTGTTTTGTTACCTCGACATAATTATATACGCCGGTGTTTTTACCGTAGATTTATTTACCGTAGATTAAAGCTTGATTTAAGCTTTGTCGGATATGTGATCTTTTTTGTATATATTTTACAAGCTTTGTAGCGTAGCGTAACACGCCCGATAACAAACACGCATCTATGATATTAAATATTCTGCGAGAATAAAACGCGGATTAATTTTCCGTACGCTAAAATGATTACGCGAAAACGCGGTATGTATCTTTTCAGTAAATATTTATTAGTGAAGCTCTATGTATTACATAATATACTCTCTGCTAAATTATATTATAGGTATATTCTCCGAGACCTGTGGGAAGCGAGGGAACAGATGTTATCGCGCGTATCAAAAGAGCGCGTGTCGCTCTAATGAGATTGAGGCAAATAATGAAAATAGAAGCGAAATTTTCGACTACGCGACGTGTATTTACTTCATTGATGCGGCTGTTAATTCGCTTGTTAAAAAAACGCGCGCATCTCTCAATTCTTTTCGCGAACAATAGTAGTTTGTGATTTCGCGCTGGTAAAATCACGTTGCTTGTTCTCGTCCGAGAGAATCTATATCCGATCGCGACCGGCGGCGCATGAATATTCCTGTAAGCAGCTGGAATTGTGTGTCCGCGGCAAAATCTCGTACCCTCTATAAATTATATGGGCGCGCGCGGTCGTCGCGGTGAGTTGCTCGCCAGAACCCAAAGATAAAATATTCAGCTTTGATATGGAAACGTAGAAGCGACCGTTATTACCATAACGTCGTCGTGTACGATTCGATTCCGTTTCCTGCTTTAATCAGCGCTATAAATCTCATGTCGACTGCTAAATCCGTTTCCCCAATCGCGAATATAAATCATTTGGGCGAATTGTTTAATCCTCTTTATGATTTTGGCGATTCTAAATATTGACCCGATAATTGGCAATGACAATAATAATAATCGCGAGTGTGTTGTGAAAAGTTTTGTGAATTTTCAATAATTTTTGAATCGAAAATCTCTCTTTACTCAATTATAGAAGAAAAATTATATTAATTTTGTTGCAAGTGTATTGTATATCGTATTTGTTTGGCGCGAAACGATTTTATTTACGCTTCAAAAATCGATCGTGAATTTCGTAAAATTTTCGAAATGGAACAGATGATTTGATTGCGCCAATGCGTCAGGATAATAAATCGATTGAGATACATTTAGATTTTGCCAAGATATCAAACGGAGAGTTAACGTGACATCAGAGTAATATTGTCACTGATAAATGTTGTTTGTTTCAAATATTGATGTCCTGCTGGCAATATGCCCGCCATCGGTCTTTTATCTGCGAACGCACCGCGCTTTTCAATCTCATATAGAGAACCGGACTTTTTACATTTCAATATATATCTTTTATCTCTCGTGGCGCGATATACTATTACAAAAAAATATTCTTTGATATCAGTCGTATACTTCGAAGTCAAATATTATTTGTATAAAAAAAGATTTGACCGACGTCGAAAAAAACACTCACTCTCACATAATATATCGTTATTTCGTATGGCGCTTCGTATGATCGATTGAAGATAGCAATCGGTTGTTTACAGGAGTTTATACGTCAAGCGACGCTTTCGAGTTTTAGGGCCGCGTTTTTCGCTTCTTCTATCTAATCGCAAGTTAAAATCAAAGTTCCACGCGTTGAAGAATCACTCCTTTAGAATTAATTACACGGTTCTAATTTTTTCTTAAGAAACTGAAACTTGTGAGCGAGAAACTTCTCTATAGACTTTGTGCACACGGAAGCAAGCATTAAATCTCTCCTAGAAGAGAAACAAGAAACCTTTGATCGCGCGCATTCGAAGTGAGAGGACAGGGATTAACTGTCATGTCAAATAATTCGGGATCCGCGCGAGATGGATGGGAAAAGGCGCTCTCGTAGATTGAGGACAAGTTTGTATGCAGTTGAAATAAACGTTGCAGCAATGCGCGCGCGCGGACGTCGCTTTAAATCGCAATAAATGATGGATCGCTCGGACCGCGGGTATATCGGCTACCCGGGACGAAAGTTTGAGAAACGCATTATTCGCCTCCGTCGTCTTCTCTGCGAGAAACCGCTTCCTTCTCGATATCTGCTATTCGCGACACGGATAATTTATACAGCTGCTTTTTTCTCGTTTCCCGCGCAGCTTTCAAGCGCGCTGAATTTTAAAACAAATATATAGGTCGCGCGTTCAATCTCCATACACGGCGCTGAATTACACTCGCTTTTTGGAGTCTCTTGCTTGCTCGAGTTCGGCTTTCTCATGCGCGCGCGCAAGGCCTTTAATTAAATTAATTGTGCGCGCCTGTTTTTGCGCCGCGCGCGCGTAATTTATCAAATCTCTCTCTTTCTCTTTCTTTCTCTCTTTCTGCCGTCTTTCGCAAAAATGTTATTTACGGTTTTTCCACTCGCAAAGTGCCGTTGTTTTCGTTTGAATAATTGCTTGTTTTGTTCTGTCACGTAGATACGCGTATTTCTTCATGTAAATAGTTCCGCTTCTCTCGCGCGACAAATATTCCTTTTTTTTCTTTTTTTTTTTTTCATTTCCGAACGATGATTGCAGTCGGGCGTTTTTCTGTTTATTTGTTCGCGGAAAATCTGTTACAGTGATTTTAATTGTACATTGTGTTCGCCGAGAATAACAAAGAGAGAGCGAGAGACGATCAATCGCGAGAGAAAGACGGAAATGTTTAATAACGTGATGAAATAAAATTGGAATGCAAGCGCCGTTCGCTCGCTCGCTCGCTGCTGCGCGGACCTTTGGATTTAATAAATTGACGATCGATTAATCTAAATGAGAGAGAGAGAGAGAGAGAGAGACAGAGAGACAGATACTCACGTAGTCCGACGTTCACGCTGAATTATAGAGATTAGATGAAGTACCCTTGTCAAGCAACTTAGCTGGAAGCTTTGATCACGTCGGATAATATCGTGACGACAATGTGTGCACATTATAGAGATCTCGCGTTCATATATATGTATGTAACGTACACGTATATTGTGGTATATACATACATTATATTCACTCGGGAGTAAAGCCCGTAATGAGATAACGCTCTTGATGTGCGTGGCTGTTTCACGCATATATGAGAAGGTTTTGAATGGCTAAGTAGACGGGTAATGAGTGTCACGTCGCGCGGCGTTTAATCAAGTCGCGCACCGCGCTCTAGGAAATTCCGGATCTTAATTAGAATTTCCTATCGCTTCTGATCGGGACGGAAGAGAGCCAAGGGAGAGGGGAAACAATAAACGACCTGGCTTAGGGATTAATCTGTGTTCGATAGCAAGGAGTTGTGTATACGGGCGAGAGCCGCGGCGCGCACTCGTGGTTCTCGACGCGGTTATCCGAGGAGAGAGTTGGAAGATTTACTTATCTCATATAGTGCGCGCGCGCGAGAAAGTTGATACAACTTTATCGGGGCCGGAAACGTGGGGCATCTGTATTCATTATAGAACTCTTCTCCGATTACCTGCTGATAGCCTGCTCTGCGGTAAGTGCGAAATTATTCGATCGCGTTCGACTATAAAATACGCGCGAACCGAGTCGATCGCGCACTGGTGATTGCCACTTACTATCGAGCGTTCGCATCTACGTAAAAGGCTATTCTGATTCCGGAGGGAAAGTTTAATCGATTTTGTGTATATATATATATATATATATTTGTATTAAGACAGACGACGTATTTTTGCCGCTAAATTTATATAATCATAATTATATGATCCTTTTCTATTTAAGCTTAACTTGCTCTCTCGTGAAAATAAAAAGATTTTACTGAATCTTTTATTTCTGCGTTGCAAATGCTTGTGTTTGTTTGCGCTGAGAAATTTGAGAGCGGATTGGATTCCAGCTCGTAATTTTAGATGTCTTTCAATTTTTCATGTTGAATGCACTACTTAAATTTAATAAGCTTTTAAATTGCTCTTGCGTGTGTAACTGGAAGTAAATTTTCCAATCTTACCGATTTTCCTCATCAAATCGATAAATTCTCTTAGACTGAAATTAATTAATTTGCTTAAGTAGTTGTTTTCTCTGTTATTGTCGTTTTTTTTTATTTTGTTAGTGTATTTCTAGTTTTGTTTTTTTTTTTTGTTATTACTTGTATAAATGTTCTTCTCGGAAACTTCGCAATTTTAATTATAACACGTAAAAAGCATTGTGTAATGTTTCTTTCTGCTTTACCGAAAGTTTCGCATTAAGATAATATTTGCATGCTGAAGAAATTTGCTGTACGCTTTCTACGACTTTGTCTCGAAGATCGCGTTGATCCAGCTATCGTGTGCGTTCGTTTCACTTGCAGCGACGGCTTCCAACAGCACGAAACTTTTTCGGCGTCACACAAAAGAGAGGGAAAGGAAGATTAACCTAGTGACTGGACCGACATTGTGTAAGCCCTCACACGTCAATCCGACAAAAACCACCTTGTCAGCTTATCCACCCTCATCCCCGCTAATTCAAAGTACACAACCTGCGAGAACTTTTTTTTTTTTTTCAAAATTTCTCTCGCGTGTATCGCTTTTTGAGTTTCAAACTCGATCTTTATTTGCGCACGTTACGAGGCGAGGAAAATTGCTCGAGGTGCCGCGCTTATCGGATTTCTCGAGTTTATTAACAGTTGTTTGTTTCTCGCGAATAAAGTCGGTGCGATTGAAAAGCAGAAAGAAAAAGTAAAAGCCAACACATGCTTTATGCAAATCGGATACGCGCGACGTTGTTTTCTCCGAGAAAGCAACTTCGACTATAGTTAAATAAAAAATAGTATTAGAATACAAATTGCTTTTTCGGACGAAACAATTTTACATCTCAATTAGCCGCTAAGGAGGAGGAGGAGAAGGAGAAGGAGAGAGGTCGTGTACTTTGTTTCTCACATTATTCATCCATCCCATTTATCCGTCCAATTACAAAGTCGTAAGAACCGACACGACGTGTTCCGCTCGCACTTATTCGCTCTTTGTGTGACAAAAATCACGCGCGACGACGCGAATCTCTCAGCACGTGTCGGAGTTTCCAATTTGAATTTCAGCGCGCGGTTACTTGCGTATCAAAATTGGATTTCCGCACGCCCGGCAGTTTTCATAAAGATACACCACACACACGCGCTCATTGCGGCAAGATTGTCATAAAACGCGCATATGTGCGAGAGAAGAACAGACGCACGGCGGAGACGCGGGTGAGAAATTGAAGCGTATTTGACTTGCAAACGGGGGGATTTCGGTTTTCCCGTTAAGCTTCGGGGACGCGAAGACGTTTATATCTTGATACGTTCCAAAAGTTTTAGTAAGATGTATCTCTCGGGTAGTGTGACAGGGAAAGAGAGAAAGAAGGAAAAAGTCTCAATCCGACGACGACGACGACGACGACGACGGACAAGTAGAAGAAGGAGATACTCTCGCGGCGACACTACTGAAAACAATGGAGGCGGAAGTTTTCTGCCTCCGCTGTTTCTAAGTGGCGGCAGTCGCTATATGGTCGGACAACATACTCGAATCGATAAGCGCGTCGTACGTGTGTGTGCCGCGGGTATGTTATATCGGCACACACACGGGAGTAGAGGGGAGAAGAAGAGGAACTATATACACGACTAAAATACAAGACCGATCGAGAAGGAGGTTTCGCTTTGTGCGCGGCACTCGCGTCAATTTTTATCGCGCTTTAGCAATTTCTGCTGTGCGTTTGACATTTCAACCTTTTCTCGTCTCTTTTTGCGCTCCGCGGATGCGTGTGTTTCTCTAACAATGAAAAAGAAAATCCCATTGATTTTTCGATACACATGTGACATCTTTATTATTTTTACGCGGCAGTGTATCGCGCGCGCGCGTTGGAAACTGTTTCTGTCGAATTAAATTCTAATCGAAAAGCGGAGAATCGAGATTTAAAAGGAGAGTTTAAAGAACTCTCTCCGACCCGAGGGTTCAATTATAAAAAGTTTTCGCTGTTGTCGCAGAGAGAGAGAGAGAGAGAGAGAGAGAGAGAGAAAGAGAGACATTACACGTTCGATCTGCCAGTGTTTCTTACATATGAGCTCGCCCGGGTACATTTACGGCATTGTGAAGGTTCAATTTACTCTTCAAACACCATTCCATCTCTCGCCTTGGTTTTCGTGTTTGCTCCGCTCCGGTCGTATTCTCGGGATTAGCGGCGGTCATCAAATAACGTCCGCGAGGACTCAAAACAAATCAAAACTCGTCGCACTTTAGTTTAAGCACAATTTACAAGCGAGACTTAATTGAAGTCGTTCCCGGAAACGGCCGCTTGTCAGTAAATTAATTGGCCTTTCGAAACCGTCTACTTCATTTGCCTCGAGTCCGCGGGATCTGATCACGACCGGGGGAGATACGCTCTCCGGTTTAAATATAATTCCAGATTACTCTTGTGTTCTACATTGCACATACACACTCACGCACGCACACACACACATGGTACGTGCTCTGTTTTCAATAGATGAAGATAGTATCGATCAAGCGCGCGCTTGTAAAGCGCTTGCTTAAACAGATCGGGGAGGCAGGAAGAATAAATAACTCGTGCAATCGCCGTTCGCTGCAATCGGAGCACGTTTGTGCGACCGTAAAAATCATTCCTCAACAGCCGGTTGTGAATAAATTAGAAACGTACAAAAGATTTTTTAATGGAAAAGGGATTTTCTTTGGTATAACGCGCGCGTTTTCTCGCTCGCTCGCGCGAAGATCAAAAACGTACGGTTGTGCGCGATTCCCGTTTTTTTCCTTCAAGGAACAAGAAACCCAGCTGTTCCAGTCTTGTTTACACTAAATTGCACCCGAGCTAGTTCGCGTAATTATATCGTAGCACTTGCAGCTTCCACAGAATTTACGTCGGCGATTTTGCATAATGGACGCGTTTCATACAAAGTATGAGCGCGAGCTGTTCCCGTAACAGTTTGGAAATTCGGCGAAAGTTTAGTGTGTCAGCCAACCATTTCGTAACTATTTCGCGGCGCGGAACAATGGATAGTTAGACGCTCCGCATTGCGCATCGTGTAAGTCGTAAGTGCATTCGCTAGCGAGCGAGCGAGCGAGAGAGCGCGCGCGAGAGCGGATCTTGAATTTTCTCCCGGAACCGATCGCGCGCAACGACGTGGCGGGCGGAAGTGAGTTTCGGCGCGAATTATTCACGCGGAAGAGTATCCAACTTTAAAATCCGCATCCGTTTCGCGTGAGAAACGGCAGCGCGTTGTTGGAACTGGCGCCCGCTTTCTCTCTGTACGTGTGTGTGTGTGTGTGTCGAAGTTCAGGTTTAAAATTCACGTCGGGGAAATGTCGGGCGAGTGATAAACGGGTGGAAAAGAGGCGCGGAGATAAGTAGTCTCGCGGTGTTTTTATTTTACGATACACGCATCCGACGTCGTTCGCTCTTCTCGTGTGTTAAAGGGCGGCTTTAAAACTGCGTGCGCTCTCTCTCTCTCTTTCTCGATTGTGCATCGTCGTCGTCGGTATTTTCCTACATCGTCTCGAGCACTACCGTGGTCCACCCTTTTCGCTTTCACGAGGAGACGCTTGCACGCCCATCTCGCATACACTTTGAAGCGCGCGCGAGCGAGCTCGCTGCGAAAGTAATCTGAGAGCTCGGTACACACGGCTCCCAAGATCCGTCTCATTCATAATTTACAGGGCATCAGAATACTACGAGAGAAAAGCAAGAGAAAGAAAAAAAAAGAGAGAGAGAGACCGTTTCTTGACGTTTTCGTCGCATATCTTACGCCGTCTCTTACATTAACTTAATCGCTCTTGCGCGCGTCTTACATTCTGCTTTTACATTGCGCTTTACTTCGCGCGGAAATTTTTATTAACGTTATTATGATTTCACGATGAGGGAGAGACCCGCCGCATCTCTCCCTTTTGCCAAAGAGAAAGAAAGCCTCCGGAGATTTAATAAAAAAATACGATTGTTAATTAACGGAGTTGCGGAGTTTTTATCGCGATTTATTTCAACTTTTGTTTTACATTGTGAATCGAGCGCTATTTTATTATTATTATTATTATTATTTTGTTTACAAATACGTGTTTATTCAAATAATGCACTCTATGCAAGTGATATTTTAATATAATTAAACAATATCTCATTGTCTTCTCTGATGTTATATTTTATATTTGTTTTTAACGAAGAGACTTTGATAGATTTATTGGTTTATTTAAGTTTTCTATTCCTCTTCTTCTGTATAAAATTTTTCTAAAATCATTCCGTAGATTATGTTTTTATTTATGTTCGCATATGCAATCTCGTATATAATTTTGCGCGTTGCCCGTGGAACGCCGTTTACGTTATAGTTAATAAGCAAGATGAATAGCGAGATGAATAGTAGGATAATACGGCGCAAGTGGTACGCAAAGTGGATGTGCATCGTTTTTCACGATCTTCGACTCTCACACGGATCGGAGAAATAAATTCTCTCTAAGAATTTTGTTCTTCGGTAAAAAAAAACCAAAAAGAATGATAACGATTCGCGTTTGTTCGTGCTTTGTGACGTGGCTCTCTCTCTCTCTCTCTCTGCGTGTGGGCGCGATACGTTTACGCTGACATCGTGGTACCTCGTTAAGCGACCCTTCGAACCGCAGAAAATCGAGACGTAGATTACCGTGACTGTGGGAGAGTCAGTCAGTATCATTAGCGACAGCGCGCTCTCGGCATCGAAATCCGCTTTGACGGAAATTGGGTAACGTGGTCATTATGGTGCCGTTAAATGTCGAGGCATGTAGCTTTGCGTGCTCTATGCCAAATGTCGCGGAGAATATCGCCGCCACTCGATAAACAACGGGCACGCAATGGGAAGCAATAGCGGAGATAATCAGGTTTCCATGTGATTGCGTTATATTGCGACGAGGAATTCTCACGATAATGTCGTTGTTTTCCGAGATATTTTTTTGCTCGACACACGACGCGTCTTATTACAGCTGTTAATTACTTACGACGCATGTCTTTCCCCACATGTTTCGCAAGATAAGATTTACATTGATTTGTTTGTGATAAATAGTAACTATAGAGTTTATATATATTGCTGTGCAATTGCGAAAACTTTTGACTCGAGTAAAAAACAGTTAATTGCTCCGTTTTTCGATACGCGGTAAGTCATTCGAAAAAGAGAGACAGAGAGAGAAGAGAGAGATCTTACTTTTTTACTTTGTAAAACGTAAAAAAATAGAACATTTCTACTACTTTTGTCTGCGATACGTACACAGAACGTTTTCCTTGAAGGATCTGTGAATTTCAACTCGAAGGCAAACTGAAAGACGGAATTTCTCCGTTGTGCACTCCTTAAAATTAAATTGGACAAGACCCTTTTATTTTCCGCCGGGAACACGGTGCCTTTTATTCAGGCGGAGCTATCGCGGGCTCTTATTTTCGACTCTCAGTATCCGTGATACGGTGAGGAAAGTGCTTGGCTGCGCTGTTGGGACGCTTTATATAGCAACTTTGAAGTACGTTTAATTACGTGGAACTTGCGGCGGACTTCGCGCAAAGTTCCTCTCGTATCTCTATCTATATATCTCTCTCACTCACTCACTCACTCTTCTCATCCGAGAGTCTGTCGCGGAGAAATTTAATTGGTCAGATATCGGGGGCTCGCGGCCTGTCAAAACCTTCCTTATCGTACCGTCTCCTCGATTCCGCCTTGTCGTTCCACTGTCGTTCGGATTCCACGACAGATTGCGGACGCGACGTCGTCTGGCTTGTTCAATTCCAGGCCGAGTGATATAGATATGCCGCACTATCTTGACAGTTTCTACGAAACGGTAAAAGCACCTTTCAGAACGAAATATTTCAGGCATTGCGACAATCTCCGTTACCATTCATTTCTCTTAGATTTCTCGGCAGCTGTTCGTGTACAACGCATTTCGTTCTTTTTCTCCCTACATTCCCGAATAAGACGTAAATTTCTTTTTTTTTTTACGATGGAGATGATTTAATCGGTACCCAGCGAATTTTTATCGCCAGAGGGTGAATTTATTCGGATATAATTCTTTTTAATCTCTAGGTCGAGAATATATTCGTTTCGCGTGATTTGATAAACTGTTTTCATAACGTATTGTCATACACATTGCCATGTGTGTGTGTGCGTGCGTGCGTGTTGGATTGGAAACATTGAAAGCGACGTACGATGTATATTATCGCTAATTATCCGGTTACTGTATCATTTGTTACAAGAATTTTTGTCCATAACGCGAACAGTGATAATTTTATAAAAAATATTATGTCATCAAAAAAACCGAAAAAGAGGTTTTACGACACATCGCACGTTACACTCAGCGTCATTTTATTTTGCGTGACAACAAAAGCTCGCGCGACACGTGGAGAGAAAGAAGCAAGAAAGAGAGCGAACGATGTTACACATTACAAGTACGATAATCCGCTCTGTGCATAGATACAGGTTAAAACGGGATAAAAAACTCCGTGCTTAGTCTCTCGCTTGTGACACCGCGGAACGGTGCGGGAATTTTTGTTTAATATCGGTCGCGCGCGATGCAACCGCATTGGAGTTTTACGACGCGAACGTCATTTAAGAGCTTTCAAACGATCGCGAACTAATTACGCGTCGCGACGCGTGTCAAAGTTTCGCGATCGATGCTCCCGCGTTCTTGCAAAAAGCGATGAAGATCGCAACGATATGATAACGCGCGGTCGACAACCCCGACGTGTGTATTACGTGTGTATATGTACATACAGAACGAATCTAATTATAGTCACACCGAAATGGCCACGTGTGTTTGCGCGATGTGTATTCATATCGCGTTATTAGATAAGTTGATTATCGATTGTCGTTTAATTATTTAGTGACCCGATTCGAAATGCATAAAAGCGGACGCACGGCGGCCGGAAATGTCAATAGCAAACAATACAGCTGATTGCCACGTAATGTCATTTGAGAGCCTGATGTTCGCGCGGTTACAAAATACCGTCGCGAACTTATTTTGCTCCAGTTTCGCCTCGCCTCATCTCAGAAGACTCATTTCTCTGTTTTTTTTTTTTTTTTTTTTTTTTTTTTTTCGGTCGCTCGCTTCCCTCGCGCGGGATAAAATTATCGAATGACGATTTTTGTTTCAGCGACGGACGATTGCTAGAGGGGGATCAGATATTGGCGATCGATGGGCAACCGCTAGATTCGAATGTCTCCCATGAGCAGGCGATCGCAATTCTTCAGAAGGCCCGTGGTCTGGTTGAGCTAGTCATCGCGAGAAGCGCCCAAGGTAATTAAAATGTTCTCGTGCTACGGAAACTCGCTTATGTTCTCGTTATTTGTGCAATTTGTGCGAGAGAAGATGATAACGCAACGCGTTGAGAAGCAACGTGTTTCGACCTATCTTGCACAAGTTAGACACAATAGATTAATGTAATGAATAAAGGGAGACATTGAGAGAGAGAGAGAGGGGGGGGAGATGATCCTCTCTTGGGTTTATCTTTGCGCAGTGCTACGATTTTTGCGATTTTTGCGACGCAGCACAAACAAAATAGCGCACGAGAAAGATAATTGTTAAAACTATTTGTGATATTCTATCTCGCGAGGCGACGCAACGTCCGTACGTGTCAGCGTGAATTTTGATATTCTTGTTGAATTTCTCACACCGTCGGGAGTTAAGTTAGTTTCGCTCTGACTCTTTTTGTTTTTTTCGAGCCCGAGGTTGTTGCATATGGAACAGCTTTCGTACCACTGGATTTGTTCGCGCGTGTATATACACGACGCAAATAACGCGCGGTCGCTTCGCGTTATTCGGGGGCTATCGTTCCGGGGACGTAACGTCAACTTTTATTCGGCGGAATTATATTTTGTATAAGCGTGGGAAAGCAATTTTAAATAAAAGTTAATCGCGGAAATTCGCGGCAACTCAAATTAAGCGGTATTAAAACACGTCGAGAGCGTTAAATGTTGGCGCGACGCATTTTTTTCCCGCTTTTTATAATTTTCTCGTATTACGTTGAAAGTTTTTCACAAAGTCAGTCGCCCCCGTGCGCGGGATTAAATGGAACGGCGGCAACTTGGTTTGTGTGTGTGTGAGAGAGAGAGAGAGAGAGAGAGAGAGAGAGAGCGAGCTTGATACGGCATGTGTGCGAAGTTTTTAAATAAATTTCGAATAATCTCGAAATGTTTAATCTGTAACATATTGATGAAGGCAACGTAAAGATAATCCGATTCTGCTGTTTTTGGTGTCACTCAATTATTTCTGTTCTAATAAAATATTTTAATATAAATATTATTTTAATATTATTTTATTCTTAAAAGTAATATTGCATCTACATCCGTGTTTTACTCTCACAGTTTTGTGGTTATTTTTCTTTTCGTTAATTTGATCATTTCCCACGCAATAATATTAAGAAACTTTTTTTGCTACATAAATAATTTCTTTGGAAAAAGCTACATAGTTTTGCACAGAGTCGCACGTTGCTTTTTACGCTCGTATGACGTATGATACGCGTCACAGTTGGAAGAATTAAATAATTGAGGGAACAAATCTTGCGCTGTTGTCGACAGACGTTGGGAGCTCTTTGCCAACGGATGAATTGTCCGGTTCGAGTTCGACAGCGGCCGCAGGAGCAGCGTCGTCCATCGTCGGCGCCGCTGCTGGGAACAACCAGACAAGCTCCGACAAGGATCAATCGGTGTCAGTGTCGTCCACCGTCGTTACACCGGCACCGACCCCGAAGTCAAGCCAACCGGCGAGCACCACTTCGGCGGCGACCCCGACGCCCACGCATACGCCAACACCCACGCCGACCTCGACACCGGTACCTGGTGGCCTCGTCATCGAAAGAAGCCCTTCCGCCGTCAGCGACGCCTCCAAGAGTGGCTCTGACATGGTGGTAAGCCTTGTCCGCCTTCTCACGCGTGTAAATCCGACACTCGGCTCGCGTGTAGAACGCAATTTCTATTTCTGGAAAAAGCTTTGCACAAGAAGTGCCGCGTTTATACGTAGCTCTAGAATTACAAAGATCTTATCTCGTATATTTTTTTGAGTGTAGAGTATTTTTATGTGTTCATAAATATTAAAACGTCCGATGTCTGTAAGACATTTCGAACGGAATTGCGAAAGTCTTACGAAGGTAATTTATACGTAACAAAATCTCTTCTTCGTTTATTCTTTACTGTTTTTTTTATCATTTGCGATCAACACAGGAGTGACGACGCATTGTTTGAAAAGACTAATGATACCGATATCCCTTCTTATGAGTCATATGATCGTTCTTAATCTCGTCATTCAGCAACTCGCTCAGAGTCTCCCGCTCTCTCTTTTGTTCTCTCTCCTTCCGCTCGAAGCAAAGAACGATCCGGGGGATCTTTTCTCTTACATTGGTGGAGGCCATTGTGCTGAATCCCTTTTCCCTGCGTAAAAGGATGTTCTTCACTGACTCTTAATAAGCGCGCTTTTCTCTCTCGACGACCTTCTTATTTTATCCTGTAGTTGATAGTCGGTTCTCTCGTGGAAGTATTTTATGCGAGAGAGAAAAAGAGAGAGAGAGAGAGGAAGAGAAGAAGAACTCGAGAGCGCTTCATTCCCCAAAGAAATATTTGCTTTGGAGCCGCTCGAGTGGGTGACACGCCGATAAAATCCCGATCGATAGCCCCGGCATAATTGGCCTCATTTGGACGACGTTATACGACATTCCGTTTTTTTTTTTTTTTGTTTTCATTCCCTTCTGTTGTCCCGATAATAAGAACAGTGGCGGGGCAGAACGCGAATAAAACGGAAATAGAATTATTGATGCAGTCGACACATTTCCGAGGCAATACCAACCTCCGCCATTGATGTTTATCTTGTATTCGCGCGATTGATATTTTTCTACGAAACTTTTGTATTATTGAAACTGTATTCAGCGTGCGGAAGTGTTTCGAGAGAGATCTCTCGATTGGTCTCTGAATTTATCATATTTGTGCACATTTATATTGATATTTTTGAAAATCTATCCAGTTCGGTTCGACACACACATTTGCGCGGATGTTTTTAAATTTCTGCAACGTAATATTCAACAAATTTGTTTGCGCGCAAACACATAATATTCGATGCTCACATTACCCCGGCTCACACATTAACAC
>QVNW01002224.1:0-22772 GCA_014825475.1 Pseudomyrmex flavicornis
AGGATACGCACACAAGCAGACAGTCGCATACGTGTGCATAACCTCTCCACTATCATAAAGGCGAACCGAACGAGAGACAAGGAAAGAGACATACGTCTATCCTTATATAGAGGGCACCACCTACTGGACTGCGTAGCGGCAGAACAGCTGTATAGCTGCCGCTTCAGCATCCTCTTAAAAGCTTACGTCGTTTACTTTAAAAAAACCGCAATTATAGCTCTATCATGACATGTCAGCAAAATGGGTGGATAGTATTAAACTTAGAAAATACATTTACATTTTTTATGCATATTGCAAGAAACGAACAAACTACAGAACTTAATTTATTATTAGTAACTTAAAATTTTAAATAAAGAATTTCAAATCACTAAAAATATTTAAAGGCTAAATAAAGTAATAGAAACAAAATCTATTACGAGCAGTAAAGATCTTTAATATATAAGAACTAATGAACGTAAGATAATATGTGCGATTAATTTTATTATTTTTAACAACTTTTTGACATATTTTATATTTATTGCGACTCTAATATATGACATTGTTATCTGTTGTTTTTCTTTTAATATAATTCTGCGACTGAAGAAGTCTCAAGTAAGAGATGCGAAACGTTTCATATGTTTTCTCTTACATAATTTTGTTATCTTATGTTCATTACTTCTTATATATTAAAGATCTTTACTGCTTGTAACAGACTTGTTTCTAATAATTACTTTATTAATTTATACAATAACGAGCATTATTAATCTTTACTTTTTATTTAAAGGCTACACAGAACATTTTTATTAAAGTGATTCGTAAAGTGAATCGTAAAGTAATTACGTACCAATTGCAAGAGAGTTATGTACTTCTTCCAAGGAGTGATTATCTTTTGTACTTTTGGTCCCAAACAAGCGCAAAGGTAGTATATGTACATGACCACGTGTACTGCGCAATTGGGCAACATTACAAAAGTCCACATGCCACCTACACATTATTTTATTTAATTATTATCCGCGAATGTCACGAGTATGGATATAAAATAATTCGTAAAATCTTAATCTCTATTTATTGCAATTATTGCCATCTATTGCATACCGGGTGCATATTTGCAAGAAATCCACGCCATAAGAAGGGTTGATGTATGATGATGTACATGAAGAAATGACGTTTGATTGTATTTTTTCCTGAGAATAAAAATAAATGTGTCTGCAAGCTCGATAATTTTCAAAATCAAAACCCACCATACCCATCGAGCCATCTACAAATAAATACGCCAACATCTTTTATTAATACTCTCAGACAGATATCAAATCTCTTTGTATATATGTGTAAAATACACATTTTCTATATCTTTATCAAGTATAATTACTTACACTAAGCGACATAGGATCATCTGAAATTACGAAAGGCTCGCATCCTAGAGAAAGATGTGTCATATATCCAGATGAAAGTAGCTAAAAATCATATAACATAATAATTTAGTCATGGAAAATAAATAATACTAATAGTTTAATGCATAATAAATAATATTTTTTGTGTAAAGAGAAGTTGGATTTTCTTATATATATATATATATATATATATATATATATATATATATATTGTAAATTGTAATTTTTAATAATTAACTATTACTCACACCATGAAAAACTATAGCGTTTGCAGTTGCGACAAAAATATTATAACAAATCATGATTCTGGTAAGTGCATAAGGTTTTCTATTCTTCATATAAAGTGGTCCAAGATAAAGTACGAAGAACAAGTAAGCGAGAAGAATTAATCCTATACCAAACGGATTTGACATTAAAAACCAATTGGAAACTCTAGGATCTGCATATAAAAAAATTTTAACTGTTAGCCAAATTGCAACATCCACTCTTAATTAATTCGCACACTTAACTCACCAGAAATTTCGTTGAGAAGGTAATGATAAATGTCCATAATGCACATATCCTTGGTAGTTAAAAAAAAAACCACCCCAAGAGAAGAAAGAAAGAAGATAAAATAAGACTATTATTTACATTTTTATTTAGTGAGAATTAGTAATTGTTGAATAGTAATGCAAAAATAATAAACTAATGGAAGCAGAATGATAAAAAAAATTAGTTAAAAAATTGTATTGCATTTTATGTTTCTTTGTTAATCTCAACACAGCTTTAATAAAATTTTATAATAGTTAACACTTAATGTTATATAATAGAATTAACTGCAGAAGAAGCTTACACATTCACTTCATATTAAAATTACGTACCTTTGAAAAAAGCAACTCTTTTGGCAAATTTTTTCCACATTGTGATTCCAATTTATACATATTTAATATTTAACAGAAAATAACACTTTAATATTTAAAAGAAAATAACCAACGTAAGTATTAACAACCCTTCACGTCGGTAACCTACTGCGCTTTCCGCTCATCTAGAGGCCAAGAACCCCCTGACATCGGTTTAGAACGCAGGGTTGTATTTAATGTATAAAACGCCCTGTGAAAAATTTCTTTTTGAACCCAACATACGAAGAAAGAGAAATAATATAATTTTTCGATAAAACTCGAGCTTATTATTAAATATTTTCATACACATATCTCGTATAACATTGAAGAAATACACAGTACTTAAAATTACTATCAGATCTTTTTAAGTAATGATAATATTTCCGATATTTTAATCTTGTTTCAAGAACGCGATATTTTTTATTAAGTGAGATAATATAAACATATTAAGAAATAATAATGACACAATGTCAAAAAACAATGTCACCATGCGCAAAAAGCAATTCTTGATAAGATATGAGTGTACAGTCATGTTGAATAATTACATTTCGCCTAGTGATAAGGCTTCTTCGTTATTTCACTATAGATAACCGACTTCATACTTGACATGAATTGAATAGATAGTTACAAATTGATTTTTTTGTACATTAGAAATAAAACTTGCCGATGTTTCTCTTTCATAATTAAATATTTTAGCCACTGCGTCTCGCATAGCTAAACTAAACGTATTGATCTTTGCATCTTGAATTTGTTATTTTTTGCTTTTATTTTTTCATTACTGTTTTTCGTAAAAAAAAATCATAACTACGATCTAATCGTTGTTCACACAAACACGTGTAATAAATATCTAATAAAGTTAAATAAAATGTTGTCTCGTGTCGATTTGCACATCGATTATGTGTTTTGTACAATTATCCTTAAATAGAATTAAAAAGTGTAAATATTACAGTGAATTATTTACATTTCTGTAGAGAAATAAATATTATGTAAAATCACAAAAACTAATTTCTAAATTATATTATACTTTTTTGTCAATGCCATCTATATATTTTAAGAGCAATACATTAAAACCAATGTATACAGTACCAATGTATACCGTTAGTTGCTACTAACGAAAAGAAACCTCTATTAAATTAAAAACATATTTTATAGTATATTGTTATATTATAAAACATACAGTTGTTTTTGTAAGAACACATTTTTATAAAAAATATTATAAAAATGTATTCTTACAAAAACAACCGTATATTTATTATTACTATCAGTTGGTAATATCCAACGATGAAAACTATTGAAACTAACTTACGAACAGACGATATATAGACGTGTTATGTTACATACGTGTTATGCTATTCAGCTCTTTTGTTATACATATAAATATACATCTATATTGACGTGTAATAAGACTTTTTGAAATATAAAAATATGGAAAAAAAACTGTTTTTGTACGCGTCGATGCAAGATCGATTGTTTTTAAAAAATATGAATTAGTTCCAGGCTTCTTTTTATGACAAATTAAACATACTTCATCATATAATATCTATAAGCAAGAAATATTCTTTCTAATAAGACACTAATCTTCTTCAAGATTTTGAAGAATTAATGAATACGTGGGTATATTTAATTTAATATTCTTTATGGAGATGGATAATATATGCTTAAGTGCAGTAGTAAACACTTGAAACATTGTGCAAGCCCTTAACTTATATAGTATAGTATAGCTTCAGCTTAAGTTACAAAGTGCAAGATGCATATATAAAGGGGAAAAATGCTAGGAAGGCTACTTTTGCACATATTTGCATAAGTGGCTGCATCTAAAATCTGATA
Organism: Pseudomyrmex flavicornis; assembly: GCA_014825475.1. Taxonomy (NCBI): domain Eukaryota; kingdom Metazoa; phylum Arthropoda; class Insecta; order Hymenoptera; family Formicidae; genus Pseudomyrmex; species Pseudomyrmex flavicornis. The sequence continues at coordinate 4,076 of QVNW01002224.1, forward strand.
AGAGGAATAGAAGAAGCACTTTTAAAACATGCCATCTTGTCCTCACTAAGAATGGTACTTTAGAATTCTAGATATATACATATATAATGCGCATTTCAATAGTTATATGATATTATAGTTAATAAGTATATGATATAATAGTTATATAAGTTAGAGAAGAAATATAACGACTGCAATGAACCAAAAAGCATGGTGTAATTCTAATTGGTATATGATATGATGTTCGTTTTTGTAACACATAAAAAATATTTTTTTTATTATATATTTTTTTATAAATTTATTAAGATATTCTAGTATCTAGAATATCTATCTCACAAATCTATCTCACAAATCTAGTTACATAAAATAAAATTTACTTTTCTATTTTACTTTAATTTAACTTAATGTCATACTTCTTAAAATAGACTTCATTTATATGTATCACACATCTTCTTTTATACCTTTTATATCTCTAATAGCCAGAAGTATTAGCTTAATGTGAGCATTGGTTTTTGCAACTGCTTTCCGCAAATTAACAATTTGTTTTTCTAGAAGTTTGATTCTTACATCTATAACAACTAAAGCTTCCTCTAGGGTGAATTCAACATAATGTCCTAAACCAACATCCAGTAAGATTGTTGAAGCATCTGGAACATGTACTTGAATAAAAAAGTTATTTCCAATATCGACTTTCGTTTTAAAACCAGTTTTCTCAATATCTGTGTTTTGAAACGTTGTAATCACAGATTTTAACTGCATAAACTCTGCAATAGCAGCATTCTTAGCGTCAAGTCTTTCAGCTAAACTCGCAAGATCCGCTTTTAGCACTTCGTCCACAAAGGTCTCAAATTGGAAGATCTTCTGTTTGGTATTGGAATCCATAGGTAATTAGATCTAATACATACTGCAGATCTGTAACAAAGCATAAATACAAAACTTGATGTTATTTAACATGTAAATAAACAAATAAACGTGCATCTAATAAAAAAACTTTTTTTTATCTTCCTGGAAAGATTGAAAATCTATATGTAAGTATGAAAAAGTTTTAGTTCCTTATTTCTAGTAAACAACAGAAAATCACCAAACAATTGAATTTTTTGTATAGTTTTGGTTTTGGTGCTCTTATGGCTCAGTGGACCTATAAAGTTAGTCCATACGCCATTCTATGTCTTCACTGATAATTAACATTAAAATAAAGGAATAGATGCAATACACCCGTAAATTGTCCAAAAATATCTACTGCGTAACTACGCACACTAACTGGAAAAAGCTAAGGCGGCCATCTTCACCTGTCAAGATTTAGAATTTTTTGTATAGGTTAGATGCCATATACAAAATATACACAAAAAACGTTAGCACAATGCTTGTACAGTAATGTTATTCACATTAACGGATTTAGTCCAAAGTGTGCTAAATTCGACAAAACTTTAGTATGAAATATGTATTTATCACAAATATAAAAAATTGTTATACAGCGTTTTTTGGACGTTTATGGCGCATATTATCGTGCACGATAATATGCGCCATCTTAAAATGACAGATGTCGCCATCAAGTTGTAGTAAAGGACAATCAATAAAGTAACAGTTGTTAAGAAAGATCCCTACATATATTTCATAATTGTTTTTCTCGTTGATTTTTCTGTGTATTATATAATAAAATTTATTGTTCATAATTTTTTCATATTTGTCCGTCTTTGTTTTCATTTGTTTACCTAAAAAAAACTATTAAAATATACATTATAAATTTTTTTTATATAACAATAGCAAGTGGATTGTCTACAAACTAAAATTATTTATATATATTTGCGGGAATATTCAATTTGGTGAACGAATGATCACGTGTTTCGCTCACGCATAATCTTGTTAATAAGCAGAATAGGTATTAATAATTATGAGTCGCAAACAAAATAAAGGATAGATTATTTAACGTTTATTTTGATAAATATAATATTTCGTATTTTTTCCCGAATAACTCTGATCGGTAGTGCAGTGTCGATAGCATTTTGCATAATTTTATAGAGTGCTGCTCGTTTATGCGCACAGTCAACGTACGTACGCACGTAAAACACCTTGGAAAGTAATGACCAGCACTTACGGCAAGTATCGGTAAACACAATGTCATAAAGAGAGATTCTGCATGATACATATCTATATTAAGAAACGTTATGTACCGAAATATATATAACACATATGTTTATGATATGCGTATAAGTGAAATAAATATTTTGTCTAGTTTTTTTCTTCTCAATCACCCTCATCGCATTTACAATAATGAATAACTGTCTCAAGCAATCGTACGTGTGCAAAAGGCAAGATTTTAATTTATAAATACGTTGAAGAAATACGAGTCTTATATTACAAGTGCGATAACACTAGCAGTGTGCATTAATTATAACAGTTCATTATTTATATTGTGAAATAAGCTGGCGCGCGGCATAAAGACTCCGAAACAAGTGACAAGTTGATACATAGAGAAGTATTCGCGCAAAAATATGCGCAAGCGATGGCGGCTTGAGAAAGAGAAAAAAAGGACCATGTAATTAGATTCGGAACGATGGCGATGTATCTGTAAAAAGCTGTCAAGTACGGCGCATTAATATCATGAGATTTCTTGTATAATTAAGTTGGTAATCATAACGGAATTGGAACGCAATTCCTTCCATCTCCTCCATCTTAAATAAATGTCGATACACATGTGAAAGTTGTTTATAAGAGTAAATTTGACGAGATATAGATTATATATAGTATCATCGATAAATAAATATGGATCGCGAAAAAAAAGACGGTTATTTATTTTCAATTTTTAAGGCGTCGTCATTAGCGGCTGATCTGCTGCAAGAAATGCAGCGCGATAAAGCGGCTATCTTCTTTTCAGTCTTTCTTTCATTAATGCGTCGTTCTAGCAACAACACGCAAAAAACAAGGGATATCTTCTATACCTTCTCGTGATGCATTTATCTCACGCTGTTCTGCCATGACTTTGCAAAGTAAATATTCCAAGTATTCGTTTTGGAATTGCACAGCACAAAAACTGCGTCCTTACGAAGTAGAAAAGCATAGACAAAAAAGTTCTGATCCACTTTTATGCACAGCTAATGAGAATGGTCGTGATTATCTTGCTAAATATTATATCATATCATACGCTTTCATTCGACAAACCGATTGTATGTAACAATCGATGTGATAATATCTTAGAACATCTTTTCTCTTGAAATATCCTCGTGACAAAATTTTTTCAACATTTTCATTAACGATTATTATTATTATCTTTGTTTTTGCTCGTTTTGCAACGATTTTTTCCTATGCTACAATTTACAAGGTCGTTTTGTCAAATTTTCCATTTTATATGTGTTTTCGGTTTTATATATGTATATTTAAAGCAGAGATTTTCGCACATCTCGCACAAAACGAGTTTGCTAGTTGCAAAGACTTAAAAGGTAATGGAAACAACTAAGTTGAAGTGTCATATGTATATCTATTCGTCACCAACGGTGTTTATAAATTTGCATAAACGATCCCAGAAACGGGCGGAAAGAAAAAGCACCGTCGCAACGGATTTCGCGTTTAATTAATTGGACCTACCGCCAGCCGAAGAGACACACTGATGAACCGATATCGCGAGTCGGAAAGTGCGTTACACGCTTTCTTTCACGGCCGTGGCATTCAGGGCCGGATACAGAGTTTTATGAATCCTGCGATCGGTGTCGGTGTAGAAGATACGAGGAGTAACACATATTTTGAGTGTTTTCTTTACTGTTTGGAAAAACGTTTTAAGAACATAACGCGTCTGGGCGAGAACACTTATTGTTTGCTTATATAGGAATCCCGTTTAATTTTTTACCTGCGACGCGTGCGGTTCGTGCGAGCAGTTCAGGCAGCGTAGGTGTATCGCGCCTTTTTATGAGCGCCATCGCGGCGGAGGCTGTTTGTCAGAGTTATCTGACAGCATCCGCAGTATAAACCGTGATTTATATCGCAGATAATATTTTAGTCATACTTTTAGCGATTTCATAAATTATCGATGTACCTGGGTTTACCTTACGGTTGAACCAATTAAATGTAGTGAAGAGTAAGAGGGATACAAGCATTATACCACCTTTAACTCGCTATAAAAGGAAACGACTCAAAACGACGATAAATGTAAATCGTTATTATGGCGTGTCATAATGACGGAAACGACTTTTCTGTCGACAGAATTTTCGTCTATCATTCAATCTTGTTTTTCTTCACCTTTTTGACGGCTCCTTAGAAACATCACCGAATGAATCACAAAATATCTAGTATTAGTATTAGTATAGCTAGTATTTTTTTTGCATCCCTTTTGTTTATAATGCAGTCACAAAATATTCTGTAAGAGAACACTGTGGCGTACTATGTTACATATAATTTAAAATTTATTTTTATTTGGCGGAAGAATTTATGATCGTTTAACAATATTCTTCCAACTTTGTTATTTAGTCGCGTGTTTATTTTACGAGGAGTCTGCAGTTTCGGCGATTTGGATGGATGGGATCAATTTTGTTCTAGCGTGTGCTCTTTTTTTTCGGCGGCCCTGCCTCGAGCACAAGTAACATCGCGCCTGCAAATTTGTGTGATGGTATGCGTGACCGGCAGATGCACGCGAACGATGCGCGCATCTTAACGTACACACACCGAAACGCGCGTGTCATAAAGGTTCATCTTCACATAAGACGCAGAAGCGAATCGTAAGTCGCAGATCTCACGGAATGGACCAATCACATTGGTCATATCGGCCAATCGACCAACGTGATTAGTCAATTTCGCGAGATCTGTAACCTGAGACTCTCGTCTGCGTTTTATGTAGAACGTCTTTTATATAGATGGACCTTAACTGAGCGTGAGTGTGCGAATTGCCTATAGGCTTGTAAAAATCGTCGCAACGTTCAAGTCTGCGGCGCTCAGAGAACCATAAAATAAGAACTGCTTATATAGTATTGTAGTATATTATATACATATATATATATATATATATAGAGAGAGAGAGAGAGAGAGAGAGAGATATGTATATATTACATGAAAGGCACGCCCATATAACCATCCTTTCCTCAGCAAGAGAGGTACGGATCACATCGTCAAAGATGAGGATTGCAATAGCCCGGCTGTCTCCATCGCCGGCGTAGCAGCGTTTAAAATCGCTAAGACAGCCGCTTTGGAAGAAGATCGAGAGAAGAAGGTAAGCTCGAGAAGCAAACGACGATCGTGACGAAGCGTAAGGCAAGTTTAATAGTAGTTCGTCGTATAATCGAGTCTTTGAATCAACGTCTCATCCGCAACATGTTTTCGAACAAACTCCGGTTTTGTTAATTTTAAAATGCAGCCATATAAGATAATATATATTTTCTTTTTCTTTTCGTGTAGACGAGAAAATTAGAATTATTACAATCATATTACAGATAATTTCAAATATTATATTTAAGAAAGATATAAATATATTTTATATAATATTTTATTATTTATATTTATATTTTATGTGTATATATATGTATATAATTTTATTTTTAATGTTATGAAACAAGTTTTGCCAAATGTTTCAAATCGCTTGCGGTGTATCAAACGCATGCATTCTAAACAAAATAACCCTGCTTAAAGAGAAGAGAAGCCGATAAGCGATAATGTAATAACAGAGAGAGAGTCAAAGTTTATATTATTTTATATACATAATCTATCCTTCATTTTATTCGGAACATATATTTCTGTATTTCTGTTACTACAAAAACTCTACGTTCTTTCATTTTTATCGCTTTTTATAGTTCTAAATAATTAAATATTTAAAAATAATTTAATGAGCACTCTAATGCTAGAATTAATGAATGCTTAGTTAATTAGTAATTAATAAATATTTAGTAACTTTTTCATTTTTCTTAAAATATTCTTGATTCTAATCAGATGTTGTAATCTCAAAATTAATTTAATATCACATACCGGTTTACGTCACATTTATCATTGTCGGATCATTGCGGCGAGAGATGAAATTTCACTATTACGTTCTTACTTGCCTGTAACGCATTTCCCTCTACGATTTGTCAACGCATGATGCAAATGTAGTTTCTGTTTATAGCTACACGAATATACGAGTTTGAACCACTGTTACATACAAATTCTATTATCTTCTATGAAAGAAAATTTGAGAGGCAAGATTCTCAAATAATAAAATACTTGATATGTAAAAAATTGCGTTGTGCGTGTGATATAAAATGTTAACGCATTATATGTGTATAATCTAAAATTTAACCACATATCAGGCAATTATTCCATATTCTCATTACTATTGTCTCATTTATACTGCCACATTTAAACTGATACATATATATTTTTTGTTTATTTGGTTTTTATTTTACATATTTTCAGAATAACAGAAACAAACTATTTATATACAATTCTTTTCTAAAAAGTGTTGTTTTCAGAGTTGAAACTAAGTAGCTTTACACGACATTCAGCTATAGACTAGTAGAATCGATTGAACTATAAATTTATCATACAAACAGATACAATCAGTTAAAAAGAAACTTTTAATTTGCATATACATATATAAAACAAAACTTGATCCTTCTTTATGTTCTTATTATTTCAACCACCCTTATTATTTTAACCGACTCATTATTTCGATCAATTTCAGTCAATGCAGCGTTTTATCTTTCTGCATTATGTGTTATTTAGTTCTATTTTAAGTAGAGGAGAGTCATTTTAATGTTGGTTTTTTTGCAACACTTTTGTATACTAGAGTTTGACGTGAATACATGACGCGTAACAATTCTTACTCAATTTTCGATAATATTTTTCACAATTTATATTTACATCTTTCTTTTATAAATACCATGACATTGTTAATCGTCTCTGAAACTCTGAACGCAAATACAGTTTAATATGTTAAAATATTTCTCACATAAAAATTAAATAGCTTTCCAATTAAAAATCATAAAACGTATTTGTGGAAAATGTAATCCTTCGATAAACACGCGAACGTATTAATCTTCAAGCTAAATTAAAGATGATGCAAGTTGAACTAATTGTCCGTATCGCTGCTTGTGTCAAAGATTATGTGTTTAGTCGCGAAACGTTCGATCGGCATTTATTTTGCAATTATCGACAAACATTTTAATAAACCATTGTGTTAAAAAAAAAAAAAAAAAAAAAAAAAAAACTATATGTGTTATTTTTACGCAACTAACAGAATAACATAAAAAAAATTGGATAAGTTTATCACAATAAGTTTATGAATTTTTCTTGCTAATAAAATTTAACGATAAAAACGTTACGTGTTGGTATTATTTCAGACATTTTATATCAAATTGTAAAAAATGTGCATGAAGACATTTTCAGCTGTTCATGTGTGCTGTCAAATTAGAAGTGCAATATGTAATCGGATATAGGTATTTTACTGACAATACTTGTAAAGAATGATATACGGTATACGCAAGGAGAAGATGTAGTGAATTAATATGTTGTAGAATGATCACACATATAAGATAAAGCAATTTGCGGCCTATCGGCAATAAGAGTTTTGTAAGCTTTTAAAAAAAAGTGGCGCATTCTTTTGCTACACTTCGCATACCTTCTTGCATACCTTCTCTCTTCCCTTCTCGCGTTTCTGTTTTCTACCTTTTGTGTTGTTCAAATTGCGTACGTATTTGAGTTTGACCGACGCGATGTTCTCCTGTATTCGTCTTATTAAAATCCTTGCGTCGAGCTTGACAAGTTGTCTTGCAGCAACTGGTTACTTATTCACGGATCAGACGCAGCTTGCATGAAACATCTCAAAATAAGTGAAATAAGAATCTGTTCTTTTAAAAAATCCTGACAAGAGTCTTCAAGTTAATCAAAGCTTGTGTCATCGCGCACGTGCGTCATCAAATTTGGTCGTCAATCTTTAAACACTAGAACTTCCGATGATACTCCGAGAAACGTATATCCGTTTCTTGGAGTAGTCGACATAATAAAATTTTTGTAAAAAACAAAATATACACCTGCTGTATGTACAGCAGCGAATATAATAATTTCTTTGAAAAACGCCGAACAAGTTGGAGATTTGAGTACATGTAAAAACTTAATTGCTGCTGTGCCTCAGGTATATTTTGTCTCTCATTCGCGTAATAACGTGCACGTTTTCGAAAGTTCAGAATTTTGTAAGGTTTTGTATCAACAAGATCGAGAGAATGTGTCAAGCAAGATCCGGTTAAATAAGATACGTAGCAAAACCGGAGGAGAAGCAAGGAAAAGGAGAAGAGAAAGAAAGAGGATGAGCACAGCAGATAGAATTTGTAACTTAAGACGATTCTAGAGAAGCGGTTGTTCTTTTTTATCAAATTTTAGCAAACAGAAATAAAAACAACACGAAAATTTCTCGATCAAAAAGTTCTCTAGTCGAAAATGTTTTTATGCGCAGTGACATACGAGTATAAGTTTACAATGTAAATTTTGTTTTGGGGCATGAAGACAAAAGAGAAAAAATTTGTAGCCTTGCAGGTAACAACTTGTCAACGATACATATCGCTCGATCAATATATACGCGAATGTATATATAGTAAATCACCGTGTCACTCATTGCCTTTTCACGTGGAACGAACAACGTGTGCTTTCGAAAGTTCGACTTTGCGACTTTATAATCTTGAACGCTTACATACGTGTGCGTGTATGTGTGTGTAGATATATACACGTTCGAGTTAAAAAAAAACATTTATCTTTACCACTTTAAGTTTTATCTTAGTTCACTATAGTCTTATCGACGTGTATATGAAGATGTAACTTTTGAGTAAACATAAAATGCAAAGGGTTTATTGTTGAAGAAATATACAAGATTGACAAAGAAGCAGACTTAAATTTTTGTTTTTAGAACAAAAAGAAGGCTTCTCTACTGAATATATATATATTAATACTATTTGTTTTATACTTAAACTTTTATCGTACATAATCTATTTATAATATAAAGAAATTCAAACAAATGCAACAATTTCCGCACATATATGCACGTTAATTTTACTGCTTCAGTTATTAATTAGCATCATATCTTTATTTATATTTGCTTTTTGTATATTATATAAAGATTTTGTATATAGAGATGTTAGATTCCATTTGGTAAATTGTGTTTTTTTGTGTGTGCGACTCAACTTTATTATTTTTATGACAACAACGTTCGAAACTTGCAATGCAATTTACGCCCTTATCACCGGTTCTTGAATCAGCTTTGTCGCAGTGTATGACGAAATCCGTTACCGCATCTCTTGATAAAATGTTTCAGAGGTCAGATAGCAATATATGTCAGGGTCACGAAGAAATCAGTAATCACAAAATATAACATGTTATTTTCATATGACATTGTGATAAAAACAGTAGCGAGAACATTATAATCTGCATCTTTCTACATATCTGTTTTAACACATTCGATCGACATCCTATAATAAAACTATCTCCAATAGCCGGCAATTCTTATTTTAACGATATTATGATCCACATGCTGAGCCATTGGCTAAGCAGGTGAGACATTGCATGATCTATATGCTGAGTCGTCGGTCGAATGTGTTACGCATGTATATATGTTTATCAGTCTACTTATAAAATAAAAATTAATTTAAAATGATATAAAATGTAATTATGCCATATATAAGTATCTTCTTTGGTAATATATAACTCTATCCCTCTGTCATCTCTTTCTTCTCGCGGAATGCATCTCAATAATTGCAAGAAACTTAATCGCCATGTAATCCATGCAATATCCGATCAAAATATATTCCGACCAACTCGAAAATAGTTTATAAGATTTTGTAATACTATACTTCGCGCTATGTGTTGATGAGCGCACACACATAGCGCACATATAGAATAAACTTACGATGCGACGAGATAAGACACGTTCCGATCGGTAGCTTTTGGCAAAATATCGATCAAGAACCAAACTTACAGATTTGCCAGTGTTTTTTTTTCCGTAAAATTCGATTAACTGCACGCGATTCGTGACGCGTGGCGTTCAAACTCAGTATACACAGTAGTGCAACTCTCTGTCGGCACCTTCGCGTGTTGCAAATATGCGCATGCATGTCTGTAATATCTCAACCAATAGCATCACTGCAATCCTATTTTTGTTATTTTCTGTTCTGTTTCATCGTTTTCTTTCTTTTTATATACTTCAAATCTCTGTGTTGTTGGTTTATGCGGTTATATCTTTCAAATAGAATAAAAGATAATTATTCACTTGAATACTTAAACGATTCACATATGATTTTATAAGTGAATGTAACGTTTGTCATCATGCATTTTTAAGTCCGCTTATTGATCGCTCGATATGTTGTACTTACTGTAGTAAGTGAAGAGTATAAGTTAAAGAGAGTTACTCCATCGTTATTCTGACAATTTGTCATTCTTCTCTCGCACTTGATAACAGGAATTACATTGAACACATCAAATATTACATCAGTTTTCAAAGATCGTTTGTTTGAGAGAAGCAACGCTTAATCTTGTCTATAAAGTTCGTGGAAAATATCGTACCGACTACTCATGGGAACAGATAGCTGAAAATAACGACTATAAGAGGATACACATTATTATCGCGCATTATAAATGCTGATAGTGCACCGCTTCTTCAAGCACATTCCCTATGCCTATAGGAAAAAAAAGGAGAATTATTCATACATAAGTCATTGACCTTACATCAACATGGGAATAAAGGTCTCGAAATAACCGATGATGTGGTTGGTGATTTTTTCATGCCTAAGTATCATAGGTATGTGACAGCTCCTACATATAAACGCGTACGCTAATTACGCGTACGGAGATCATCAGAAAGTAAGTAAATCACTTCGAACAATTTCTTGAACGAGAATCTCTTCTTACACAAATTAGCATTATCTTGTCTTTCATTTTTTATATATTTCGTGACTCAACACAGTATTTATAATTATATCAACATTCTTTGGACAAATTAAATTTTTTGTACGACATTTTATTTTTCTATTTTGTACGTGTGGAATATACATATGATTAAATGCGACAATGAAGACTACGTGAAATACTTTTACATTTATATTCTCTACTTTCCTATAGCAGCAACTTTCCTATAAGGTATAAAAGATACAAAAAGAAAGTGAAGGAAATGGAAGGAGAAGACAGGAAGAAACTAGGACTCTGCCAAAGAACATTGTAAACATTCCGATTTTCTATTATCGTTTGACGTCGTCGCATGCCAGATCGAACAGACAAATTGTAACTACAATGTTGCGAGAAGCGTTAGAGTCCACGATAAGAAAATAACGCGTTTGAGATGATATTGAATTATTCGACCGTGTGTAGCGTCCGAGTGGCTTATCTTGCAGCAAGAATCCAGTTTCTCGATCGGCGAATGTTCGCACGGACGGTTCGCACGACGAGTTTTCTTTTGCGTTTCTTTTCTTTTCTGCGTACGTCACGACTCGCCGCCGGTTGTTGCGCCGACTTAGCGTACGCACGAGCGGCTCCGACACGCTACAAAATTTACGCGGTACGACGAGACGAGGCGAACGACGACGGACAATTCACGATGAATTTGATTTACCGCAGACAAAAACTTAATTAGATCTATGCCGCGTATTATCTTTGATGATCGATTTCTTGACAAAGTAAAGATTGTCTGTATTTGTAGAACATTTTTAAGATATTCAATGTTGCACACAAAAAAAATTTTTGTTGTTACATAGCCAGTCATAATCAAAAATAATACCTAAGTCTACTTAATTTTTTTTCATCAACAAAATATTTTGTTGACAAAACAAAATTAATATGCTTGGAGAATAGGTCTTGCTAACTATACAGTATCTATTTTCTTGCCCCCTAATTTTCTTGCTATTTCAGCAAAAAATTTTTCTATATAGATTAAAAAACAATCTCTTGTAATTTCACAAATAGAAAACTTTGTGTAATTTCAAATCAAATATGAAGGCATAAAAAACAAATACAAAATAATAGCTGGGCTAAAGTGTCAAATAAAACACAATCTTTATGCTCTTATAATTTTATCAACACAAAATCGAAAAATTTCTCTTATAGCATTCTATTAGTTTTATTTATCTTTTATGATTTATTAATCACTACACAATGTAAGAATATACGCGTGTTTCTTATCACTTATTTTGTCGAAATTTACGCAATTTATATAGCACAACATAAATGAGAACCTTTGAACACATTGTTTGTTCATAGAAAGATTAATATCGAATAGGTGAATTAATAGGAAAATAACGATGAACATATTGCTATATATTTTTTTGAATTTATTAAACCGTTGACTTAAAAATATGTATCCAATGGACAGGAGATAGGCAGATCAAGATAGATCGGAAGATAGCAGGTAGGGACGGGAAGACAGGGAGAAATAAGATAAGTTGGTGACCTTGGTAAAGAGAATGGATTCTGAGAATAATTTCATAGCAAAAAAAAAACTATTTAAATAAGAGTAATATTCCAAAGCTGATTTACCTCAATGGTATTACTGATATTACATGTATTTTAAGAGATTTATTTTTTTTTAATTGATATTTTTACGGTTTGTTTGCAAAATGTAAGAATTTTATAGAATATTGTAATTGCGTCTATTCTTTGCACAAAATAAATATTATAAATTAGATATCGTGAGTGTTAAACGTCACACATTTCGTGGCTGTTCTTTTTTTTTCGGCAAAGTTCATCACTAGTGCGCGCTACATCTAAAATATATAGTAAGTAGCATCATTTCTTTTTGACTTATTATCCATCACGATTTTTTTTTACACTTGAAACGAAAATCGTTGTAAAGTGTTTCTTCGTGAGGCATCGAAAAAGATTGCTCGCGTGCATCAGATATTTTATCTCGGCTATGCGTATATATATGAATACGCCATAATAGCAGGTGTGATTTCGCATAGGATAACTCTCTGGAATTTGGACCGCGCCGCGGGTTTTATGCCGCATAGGTAAAAAATAAGTGGAAAAGTGAGGATCATTTGCGTTCAACCACTTTGTCACGTGCCTTTGTATTAAATAGTAATATGTTGTGATTTTTATTGGTACTTTTTGTTAACAAAACCATCGTTAGTTTAGTCAATTTTAAAACTTTGAAATATCAATTTAAGTTCTATATGTTTGAAATCATTATTTTCTCTCTCTCTCTCTCTCTCTCTCTCTTGTTAATATGCAATAAAGACATTATTGTTATTATTTTCGCTGTCTGCGTGCAGAGTTTTGTCTTGGTTTCTCCCGTTACATTATAACTTACTTAGGTATATTACTTATCCTGTTTATATCGTATTTCTGTGAGAGCAACGACTAAGTTCTTTCTTGTTTCTTTTTTTGCAAATTCTTGTCGTATATTTTTTGTTATACAACGCAGAGTTTTTAAAATACAGTGTGATTCTCTCTTTCTGGCACACGCTCTTCAAAAGATTTCTGTAGACACAATATTATTTCGAGATATTTTATATGTACATATCAACAATGAATGTGTATCGACGCAAAATATGCGCATATGCAGATTTTTGTCGACAATGTAAAACAAATAACAATTTTAAACAAAATAACTTATTCATTGATTCAGGACGCGCGGCTAGTTGAGCGTCTGATTTAAATTTATTATATCTATAATATATAATATGCAAAATATAAGTATGTTTAAAAGTATGTTAAAAATCACTAGATGATTTTTATCAAATATAATATCGGCAACTTTAGTGCGCTTTTTACTTGCTGGTGTCGAGACATTTTCAGTCGAAAGTCGAGAGAAAGTTTTCTCAAAAATCGGCGCAAATGCATTCGTACAAAACAATTACGCTTTGCACGCTTACTTGAAGAAAAGACATTACATTATTATTTTTTGAAATTGGTCGAGACCAGTCGCCGATTTTGATTTGCCGTATCCGACAGCGAGATGATATCATGATGACCTGGCAGTCAGAAATGATCTACATGCATCTCATTACAGTTAGTTTTGCTTATCTCGATCTTATCCAAGCATCTTAAATTTAATTCGACCAGGCGCATTTTTTTTTTATACATTCGCGGTCGTGCATGTAACACACCGTCTTCCTTATCGGAGCGATTTGATAATCACGATGTGACGTCCGTTCCTTTTTAGCTGTCCGTCCTTTTGCTATGGCAAACGCAATCCACTGCGCTCGGCCGTCATAACGAACATGCACTTATACTTCAACGGGCTTCAAGCGAATTCGCCTTGCTACTTGACACTCGTGTAATGTATACAATTCGATAACTTTTATCACAATTTGCTCTTGTTACTCGTTTCTTGGTATGTAACTGAACTTATTAATGAACCTGAATACATTCATGATGCACGCTGTTGTGTTGCGGGTGTGTGTGTTTTGTTAGTACAAATGTATTGCGCAGCTTTCGTGCGACAAAACCGCACCAAAAGTTTTTGGCAGTAGAATTAAGAGATAAAGATCGTTCCTTAGATCGTATAAACTATGTAATAAATATATTTCGAAAGCTCTTTCTCGGCCGGCATAAATCTTCTTAATTTCTTTATCTTTTGCTCGTTTAAAAAGACTAAAACGGTGCGAAAAAGAAACATTTATCAAAATGAACTTTGACAAGTAAAAGAGAGTCACACAAAACACTTAATTTTTCCTTTACACGCAGCTATTACATGAAACAGTTATCTCGATGATTTATTGCACTCGTAAATCGTGATATATAAGTTATTGTTAACATACGTAGTAAGTTTTGTGATAAAAAAAACAACCGATTGTTAATATGTTTAAATTATTCAGAATTTATTGCCATTTAATTATAATCAAGTATTTACGAAGTAATTGTTACTAAAAAAATCAATACGCTGTAAATTTAATGTTAATACGAGGAAAACGCGAGACACATTTTATCTAATCATTGTAGTGATGTGTCCGTATCTTCGATTATACGTAAAGAATTTTGTTGTACGTAAGTATATATATATATATATATAGTGCAAAATATCGCACCGATAACGTTACATGAACAATATTTAACGTAAAGCTCGTATAGATATATCAAATCTTTTTCCGCAACTAGCTTTGTTTTACGACAGCGGTTTGTTCCCCCGCACACGCATGCATTTTCCTCATTTAAGTTTTATTTCCCGCCTATCTCGCCGCGATACCGTCCTCCTTTGGTTGTTTAGATCGCATATTGTTCGCATGCAGAGGCTTTATGTTTTTACATGAAGGTGCACATATAATGCTTCAATAATGTCTTAACAAAAATACAACTTCATATGTAAAAAAAGCATTAACATCTCTGTCTGTTACGCGACATTTAGCGCGTTTACACGACGATTTATCAAATCGACTTATCGTATAATCGAAAATTAAATACTTGAATTAATTTGATTGTTGGTGCAACGTTTTGGGTGTCGGTTTCCTTCATTCACGAAGACATCGCTGGCTCACGGAATAGCCGCAGTCACGTCGTGACGCCAATTGCACGCCGCTCGCACGTCACGTCGGCAACCACGAATAGAACGATGTGCATTCGCAGGCGCGAAGCGATTTCGCGCTAGAGTTGCCCGACGTATCAATGCATCTCTTTACATTGATACATTCTCGCGGCAACGTTTCCCAAAATACTCATAAATGAGACACATAGAAATGAATTATCGATTTAAAAACATCGAGTCGCGCTATATCGAAGTCTGTACATACGTTTATCAAAGAATTGATAGATCCTTGTGATCATAAAAAAAACTTGATCAGACACGCAATTAAAATTAATTAATTAAATTATTATCGCTTTTTTTATTCATAAAAACATATAATCATTATATCTTCGCCATCTTTTCTCTCATTTTACTCATTTTAATTCATAATCATTAGAGAGGATTTAACATCGATTCGATCATCGGGTTGAGGTCGCTTGACAATGTGCGCTATACATATCGCTCTGTACGTCGCACAAAGATAACCTACAACATTCGATCGTCTCTGTCGGTCGGATTCAATCGTAAAACCTCGACGTTCCGTCTAAAGCCGCGTGCCACCTCCACTCGACCGATCACTATACCGTCACGAGAGTTTCTACCCCCGTCATCCCGCGCTCTCGCCGCGGCGGTAAAGTTCCCCCTTTACCCTCCAACACTACCCCTTAGCCACGATGTTGCTCCCTTCCCTGCGGCCGTCGCCAACATGTATTTCGCGACGTGCCGTTGCTACCAGACTCTTAGTGAGTTACGGACTGCATGCAAGCACACGTCGAGCGCATTGGCGAGTCCCGACAGAGCGTGTACACTTCAGTTCACTTTGCCTCTTCTTCTTGCCTTGACCGCTTCGTAGCTGCGCGCGTTGAGCGTCGTCGTCGTCGTCGTCGGACTCTCACCTCCGGTTTGCGACCGATCGAATCGCGCGCTTTCTTGGTGTGTGTCCGACTCGGATCTCCGTGATAGGAGATCCGAGAGCGCTCTTGCATTAAACGATCGCCGCCGAGCGGGGCAACAAAATTAGAGCGTCAACGGTGGAAAAAAAAACTCCGCAAACCGTACAAAATAGCGGTTCTCGACACGGGCGAAAGGGGAACGGTGTGATATTCCGACTGGCGAAGAGAAACGGAGCATTGAGCGAAGTGCGCATGTGCAAAATATCCGCGACGCTTTAATCGTTTGCGTTTTGTTGTGCCATTGTAACGAGCTCGTAAATTATTCGTTCATCGCCGGATACGCGCATCGTAAGAGAGGAAATACGTAAGATTGTTTTCTTTCGTGACACTGTAATAAGACACGAAAAAATAAAGTCATATCCGTATATCAAGCAAAGAAAAAAAGGAAGAAGAATATCAAAAAGCGGGTGAGAAAAGTAGCAAGAGGAGAAGAACTGTTCATTTCCGGAGGCGGAAACTTCCTGTCGTCCTCAAACCCCCATTTCCCCTTCCCCACACCTCTTTCATCCTCTTCGTCGGTGTATGATCGTATCGCGCGACGTTCGTGCATCGCGCACGCACACGAGATAGTAACAGATTGCGCGCTGCATAGCACAGAGTTTCGCGCTCTGGTGCTGCCGTTCACAAGCGCGCGCGCACGTGTGACGTATAAACTCGAGGAATTATACACACCTCTCGATTCTCTCGATTCTCTCGATGTAAGAACTTGGCGGGAGCAAACCGTGTTCTGCATGCGATACACATTGTTCGGATTTCCGACGTGAATCACGCCGACGAGAGAAGGTTCGCGTGATTGCTGGATACAGTTGTTCGCACGAACACGGACAATTTATATCTTCCGAGTGATCATTACACTGAGGGACAGCCGCATCACGGAGAGCACTTAGAAAAAAGAAGAAAGAGGGACCAAAAAAATAGGAAGACGAGGTAAGTTGTTCTGCGTATCGTTTGAAAAATATATTATTATAGAGTAGAAGTTGATAAAAATAAAACGAGAAAATTAGCAAGAAAATGAACAGATTATAAATCAGTTGTTTTGATTTATATAACGTTCTCTTTTCTCTTCAAATGAAACACGCACAAACTTATATACCCGATTTTTTAGTAAAACGATTTTAATTGATACGTATTTTGAACCACATATAACAAAAATAAATAAAAAGTAGTGCACATGAGTGTATGAAAGTTTGTGAAAATAAGAACGCGCGTTCAAACTCACCTTATCGTTTTTGAAAAAATGCAAAGATTTACCTTGCAAAGGCTGATTCGCGCTTCTAACTTCGCGGCGAACTCAACTTCCAGTCAACCCCATTTACATAGAACAGAAGTTCTTGAAATGTTCGTGCTATTCATTGTTTCATTGTTTTCCTCTTGTCGCATGAAAACTTTGCGGAATACTGTATCTCAGTGTGAGTTGCATCAGTTTAATCGATTGCGCGCGATCTTTTATTCAGTTCCTTATCGATCTTAGCAATGTGAGAAAAGCGCGATCGAAAGTTAAGATGAGTTTCTTGAATATCAAACAAAAACTTAACTTTGTAACAGTTGAATAAGAGAAATCTCTTTCGATTTCTTTCTTTTTTATTACCACTATTTTATAAATAATGCACACACATGATTTATTTTACGTATTTCACAACATATGGAGATATATTTATCTGTTTTGTAATGTTATCTAATTTATGTGAACAGGTTGCTTAAAAATATTAAACTATCATTGTGACGTTACAATATGTTAACACTAACTTGTTTTATGCAAATTGAATATTTATTATAATTTTATTATAATTTTATTAAATGTTAAAAAAAGTTACAATAAGTAGGTATATAAATCAAGAGAAGGCAAGAAACAAGGCGATAGTAATATCAGGTTTAAAAAAAAAAAAAAGAAAAGTTTGACACCTTAGATTAAACGACATCGTTGGCGTGATTCTTGATACAGTCACTCATGAAAGTATTCAGTCCGAGAACCTGAGAAAGGTATTTAAATGCACTTTCAAGAAGACTTTTTCTTAGTTTTATTTTCAAACTCGCGTTGCCATTTAAATAATCATTTAAATTATTGTTTTTATTTACTTCTTTAGAAGTTCTTAATTACATCATATGAGAAGAAGATACAAGAAAATCAGCGTAAATAAACAACGTAAAAAATATTTTATACATAAAATCGTTTGATCGAGAATACGATATGTGTATTAAAAATATGTGATGTGTATAGTGCCTCGGTGGTCTAATAGGGAAGGCGACGGAAAGCCGGAGATTCCAGGTTCGACTCCTGGCTGAGAAGTTTTTTTCGCAATATTTTAAAATTAGTTAGGGGGGTGTACGGGGTCTA
>QVNW01002225.1:0-11621 GCA_014825475.1 Pseudomyrmex flavicornis
CGATCGTTAATCCAAAGTTAACCAACGCAATTTAAACCAACGGTTAAAATATTATCTAATAACTACATCATAAACTACTGTGACCTTAACTTAATATCCTTAACGCAATATGACTTACAACAATGTGTTATTCCCATGTTATGTTGCAGTTATATTTTGCTGGGTAAGAAATATAGATTATGATTAGGTTAGGTTATGTATAATAGTTTATTATACAAGACTAATAATTTACACATTTTTATTTATACATGTATGTTCTATATTAAGTAATTAAAACTATTATTTGACAGAGAAAAAGAAAGAAGTGAAATATGAATCTGAATATGTCAGATGAATCTACATGTTGAAACGCACACACCTGAGCAATTTTTACTTTTCTTAATGTTCAACTAGTCAAGAAATTAAAAATATTATAAAACTTCCGTGAATCTGGCGATACGCTTATATATTTGTTATTTATTATATATACGAGATATAGTTGTTAATTGTATATATTTTATTAAATGTTTTCGTATCTATTCTATATATATTTGTACTGTTATTTTTACATTGTTAATTATATTGGTTTTCTTTATGTATGAAAGCGCAGTGTTCGTTGCCAAAGTGTTTGATACAAGATAAATTTTTTGTTGCAATAAGTTTTAAATAAGAAGAAATACTTACATTTTATAGGTTTTGTGTTTATTGTATATCCTTAATAATCGGCAATTTATAGTATAACATAATTAAAAAAAAGAAATTTATTAATACTTTTTGTATTTGATATTTACAATATCAAACCATTGAACAATTAATATAATCTCTTTTGTAGCTAAGAAAAACTCTTCTTGTTTAAATTGATAAAAACGATATAAACATGTGTATCGTATTAACATTTCAATTGGCGGAGCGTTGTCATGCGCAGAGAGAAAAACAGTCACTAAGTAGAAGTATATCTTCTGTCTCTCAGATCTTGCTCACAGCTTGTCGCCGGTATTCCCACTCCATAGTAGCGTACATTGAAAAATACGCTAAAAAAAACTATTTCTGGCTTTGACCACGCTTGATTGTTCCGCACATTGACTAATCAATCTTAGGAACCCATGCTTCGGGCTTTGACCATTTTTCTAATTGTTATATTATTACTATTTCATAACAAGTAAAAGAATAGTTATATAACAATTTCATTAACAATTAATTAACTTATATTCTAGTTATATAACATTTTAGTAATCTATATAATTGTTATATAACTTTCCAGTTATTACTGCAACAGTAATATAACATTTTAGTAACATATTATACTTAGTTTATATAACTGCAATTTGGTATGAGTGGAAAATTACAACTAACGTGAATGTTACATGTAACGAACACGTTATATTATTTGTTAATTTCCGTTTCATTAAGGCAATGTTACATTTATGTATCTGTTTGCTGGGTACATATGATTGTGGTCATTATGTTAATGTTATACTTACATTTGTCATCTTGTGGCTCTCTTAATGATGATTAATGATGATGATCGCAATTACTCACACACACACACACACACACACTCTCTCTCTCTCTCTCTCTCTCTCTCTCTTTCTTTCTCTCTCTCTCTTTCTCTCTCTTTCTCATCACATACTTACTTTCTTTCCTTTTTTTCCTTCCAACGCGATCACATCGCCATCTGTTAGAAAAACTCGGAACATACACACTTTTTGGTCCGGAGACGAGGTCCGAACAAAAAAATTTTTTATTTAAACTTTATCTTCAAATATCTTCGAATAGAAGACACAGACAAGAAAAACACATATACACTTCTTTCTTTATTTTTTCAATCCGAATCGATTGAGACTAAAAAGAAGTCAATTGGTTCAGTTGTTACTGAAATATTGTCTCGTGAAAAAAATTTCCCCACTTCTCAAATATCTGAATTTCGCGTATAAGAGACACGGTGTGCTTGCGCAGTTTGAACGCAACTTCGTTGTGCGTGAACTTGGCGCAAGGCACTACCGTGCTGCTTAATAATTCACAAAATTATTAAGATATTTTTTCATCCCTTTTACAATTTCTTTTTCTCCTCTACAGATATAAGAACACTGACTGTAATATATAATTTAAATAATGGCGGTCTTTAGAAAGAACAGAAATATCTAACCTCTTGAAAATCCAAAGACTACCTAAAGTTTTTTATTCGGCTATTCAATCCTCTTGTTCAACATCGTGTTTGCGAAAAACTGAAATATTCATGACACTTAAAGAAAAACTTGCCACGAACTAGTCGGTTTAAAGCTTCATTTCATGTTCGACTTCCGTCGAATTCAGCATTTATCGATTGTTTTGAACGTTTTTGGTTAATTTAATTTCCGTAGTAACAAAATCGAGCGTGAGAGAGTCACAGAGGGAGCGAGAGAAGGAAACGCGCGGTTAGGTTTCTGGAACTCTAAACCTGCCAGACTCCTCCGCGGTTGATTTCCGAGGTAAGTGGAAGCGACGGGTCGTTCTCAATTGTCACGTCTCGCGGTCGTGGAATTTCATCTTGCACATAATTAATCTCGGCTGTTATGCGGCCGAGAGTATAGTGTATACTCCCTACGTGGCGATTCGACGGCCACTACAGTATTCGACGCCGCGCGCCAGGTTGTTGCGAGAAAGCCGATGCTACAATGTTCCGCACTACTGTCCGCTGCCGTTGCCGCAAACTCGAGGTCACTTTCTGGAATGGCTGCACGTTTTTGTACATGGAAGAACGGATTCGAGTCAGAATAGTACTTGCAGCGTTTTCTCTCTTTGCGTTTTCATTGTCACATACCACGCCAAGGTGTCTGTCGCTCGCAGTCGACCGCAAAATTGTGCTCAAGGAACGAAGTTGTACTTCGAAAACTCTTAGCATCAAGAAACGTTCTGTTTGAGATTTTATCTTGTTTGTATAATCAGGGCGATGTGTGTGTGTGTGTGTGTTTGTATGTGTGTACACGCGCGCGCTTTTATCACAAAGCAGATAAATTTGCAAGTATTTTTTTTGACTTATTAAATTAGAACATGAGATTTAAAGCCGTCGAAGAAACCGCGATGCGATCATAATATTTCGTCAAACATAAAGTCGATATTATGTAATTAAAAAATTTCAATTTTTTCCCGATATACATTGCATTTGCATATACTATTATGTGTGCAAATTAATTCTCGGTCTTTTTTTTAATCAAAATTCAAAGTTTATTTTTAAAAACTTCTGTTACATTTTACTCTGAGAAGTAATTTCCTTCTGCATCCTATATATTTTTGCTATCTATCAGGCAAGTGGTGGATGCTTTCGCGGAAAAAAGATGGCGTTTCGATTCGATAAAGTCAGGAATGCTTTTTTTTACATCTTCTGTTTGGAAGTGACAGTCCGCTAGACGGTGCTGTAGCAATCGGAACAAGTAATTCGACGGAGCTAGGTCAGAAGAATAAGTCGGATGCGGCAGCATTTTCCAACTCAACACACATATGAACTGCTTCGTCGCTTTTGTTGCAGATAGCCTCACGTTGTCGTGCAGCGGTATCACTTGCCGTGTTTTATGACCAATATACGATCTTTTTTTGCTCAATGGCGTCACTCAGATGCATCAGTAGGTCTTGATAACGTTCAGCAGTAATCATTTCGCTCAGTTTTAGTACATTGACGAAGATGTCTCGTCTAAAACGACATTTCAACTCGCATAATTCATTTATCTATTTATTGAAGTAATTTATAATTGCTGTATAATCGCGAATTATATTTTTTTAGGTTGATACTTGAATACTCTAAACAGGGCCGGACACTCAGCAATTTATATTAATATTATAGTTGATTTTAAGGTAGAAGAGGCCGAGAATTAATTTGTACATAGGTCTCACCTATCGGAGAGACCTATCTTGTGCAAGGTTCATTTAATAGTTAGAACTCAGAAGTATTCATTAGAAAATCTTTAGTTTCTCTCAGAAACTTCAAGTAGTATCTCTTGCTCGTATATAACTCGTGAAGGCGGTGGCAGCTTATTATCGGCGCCTCTGGATATAAAGTCGAAGTTTCCTCTCTTCTCCGAAAGATTTTCTAAGCTTTAGGACATACACTGGGTGGCACTTTGGAACAATCACCCGTGCGCCGCGTGTGCCATATTAATAGAACCATTTCCATAACCAGCTTAACAGGGTACTGGACTTCGGTCTGTAAACTGGATAAAGACCTGTAAACCGACATTTTAAAAATCTTAAATTTCTCTAATTTCTAAGTTTATTTACTGCCTTACATGAAAAACGCTTCTACAAAAAGAAATAAATATAAACTAAATATAACTATTAGTGCTTTGAAAATGAGTATATAATGCTCTTTTAAACTCTTTTGTATTCATAATGATAGCATATGATAACTTATACTGTCATCACGATTTTTTCTTTTTCTCATTAAACTAGACATTTTAATCATAATCTGAGTATCTCATTCGATTCGTTTTTGTCGTATTTAATGCGCTAATTCAGTTTAAATACGTATATAAGCTTAGAAATAATTCTACATACATAAATATAAAGTGAGGTTTTCTTATAGAAGAAAACTGTATAAAAAAAAATTTATTCTGAATTTTGACATTCCAAAAAACAAGCGCACTCTCTTAGCACAATTTACTTATTTCTGGAGAAGCATTTTGGATTTGATGCAGTAAATACGACAAAACAAAAAAATAGAAACGTCGGTTTACAGGTCTCTATAGTCGGTATCCAATACTTTCTTAATATTCAACATGACGTCCGTTCTTGGACAATCTTTAGAAGTAGAAGCGATTTATGACCGTCGACGGTAGAAGATTTATAAATACAATCTTGCTCAAAAAAATGTACTCGAAAAATGATGCGCGCGCACGCCGTGCAAAGAACTCTGCTAAAATTTTGCTTTTGTGAAGATATTAATCTAAAACACTACTACACATCAAAACACTGCTACACTATCGCGCCTGGTGATGTGAAAAAGAAAGCAAGATATTTATTCATTATGTTTGTCAACATGTTTTAATAGGATTTAACAAAAATAACCAGCGGAGCCGACTTTGGCAGCGTTTTTACTCTAGCTTGTTGGAAACATTTTCAATTAACTAAAAACTACTAAGTAATAATAAAATATTAATAATAAAATTTAAGTAATAATAAAAGTATAATAAAGTAATAATAAAATTTTTTTAAAAACATGAGCACATAGTTTATCGCATCTGAATTAAATAAACAAAGTATCTGGTAAGAAAAAAATTACTTCTGTACAATCGGCGCGTACAAATTCGCTTGCTTGAGCGCACTCAGAACAAATTATTTTTAATTACTTACGTGAGTTTCCATCGATGCATGTCTAAATTAGTGAATAACAGTCGACTTTCCACAAATACCTTTCCTTGGGAATACTTCGACAGCAGGTGAGAATTCGAAAATCAACCCGACATTTCTAACGGACTGCAGTATAACTGATGACAATATATCATACCAAAATGATCGCTCGAACGACTTCTACAGCGGGCGACACGCTAGACGTGCACGTTTCGCGAAACATTACGTATTACCAAATTGTTTGCCATGCATTTCCAACGGTTCATCTTGTCTGTCGGAAGTTCCGCCGGTTGACGTAACCCCGTCGTAGTTCAATGCATAATGCGAGACAGCGCAAATTCTGCGAATATATTTGCATACATAAACGCCACGGGCGCATCCGCAACGATCATTCGAAAAGCGCGCGTCGATAAGAACGATCGCAAATCGAGTGACAACCGATCGACATGTCGCTCTCTATAATTCTTATTCCACCGCTGCGACGCATACAGATCGATTATATACGGAATCTTTCGCACGTCGTTAAAAGTATCTTTTCGCATCGCTGTAAGCACACATATTTAACCAGAATCGACGCGACATATATTACATTTTCTCTCGAAAAGGATAAAGGATTTGAAAGGAAAGTGCAACCACGAGCTTCACCAAAAGAAAATTCATATTCTACTTGTCAGGAAGAGAAACCGAGTTTGACTCGGAAAAAACAAGATCTATTTTGACCATAGAGAGACACGCTCCGATATATTCAGGAGAGTATATATATATATCTCTTCTCATCGTCGTAACTTCCTCTTTCTATATCTCCCTCAACTCGTTTATCTGCTTTTCCGTTCCCGCACGACTTCACTGACCTTCATCGCGCGCGAGTTATTTTAAACCAAACCAACTGGCAAACTTCAACGTACGCATCTTGAGTGAAAACAGCGCATTTCCGAGAGAATTTCGAACGCGATAGTTGTTTTCCAATCTCTTTAATCAACGAGGAATGCATTCGTGTCACGACGAATGTCTCTTGAAAGCCACACACAACATACTGGTAATCAATATAAACAAAAGAGATTGGCGCGGCTGATTGTATATTGTGGCGCAATGATGTAGCGACCATGTTCTAAGGTACGCTGTTATCTCATCTCGCGCATCTCCACATTTACGGATTTAGCTAGCAAATACCTGCGGCTAGGTGTCAAGGGAACACGTTGTCGCGCAGCCATCATGTAATCAAGCCAGAATCCAAAGTGATGCAACGGAAGAAAAGCTCTGTATTTTTGCCTATTCGCGCTGTGTTGTAAGATCTTGACGCGAGACGTGTGGTATAAGCGAAACGAGCTTCGATTTTCTAAGGGATGTCTTATTACACATTGCGGCGGTATTATAAAAAGCATGTTTTAAGTACATCGCTGTAACCCATAAACAAAATGCGCATAGTATACTGTTAATATAGTTTTGAACATATGCGGCAAAACTTAACACGCATCTGTTATAAATATTTATTTTTTTGAAAGAAAAATGTTTGCAAAATGTAATGTTACGTAAATCGAATAGTAGAAAAATATAACGCTTTTTATGCTGATTTTCTTTCTTTGTATACTTAAATATATATGTTGAATAAATGTGCAGAATAAGGGAGACCCCTTCTCGTTTACATATTTTATAAAGATTATCTTCCTGAGTAACAATATGAAGATTTTAGCCGTCGCTCATTATTTATTAGAAAGTTATAAGCAAAAAAAGTTTCATGAATAAACTATCGTTCTTCGACAGCGTGTACGTTTCAGAAATAAATGTGTAATGTTTATTGTATGTTGCTTCTCGTGAGATATGACAGTACAAGGGGACAGCCAATACGACATGAAACCTGATGTTTCGGTACACATGTGTACTTGTAATTCAAGAAGTTTTTCAACCTGAACATCAGGTTTCATCTCATATTGGCCGTTTCCTTGTACTGTAATGTTTATGTTGCCAACTATATGTGTTATACACAAGTATATGTAGCATATCCCAAAACTTTTTGTTTTTTTTTTATTTCTTCGTTCGTATTCGCTTTTTCGCTCAAACAATATGTAATATACTACTTCTTTTTTTCATGCTCTTTTTATTTGTACAGTATGCATCATCGTACACATTTGGGCAAGGGAGGGGCTCCGCTTTCTGCACCTCCTCCCCGAAAAAAACTAATCCAACCCAATTTATAATATGTCACTGCGATAATAGTGTACATTGAAAAGCGATATGCATTGTGTGAAACCTCACTTTGCGTGGAAAGTGTGTACGTAGAGGCAGGCCTCCCTTCGGGGGAGAGAGAGGTTTGTTAAGAAAAAGAAACTAGACATAAGTATACACAATTACCACGCAAAGCAAGGTTTTACATCCAGGTGTTTATCGCTTTTCAATGTACACTACTATCGCAGTGATATATTATAGATTGAGTTGGGTTAAGTTTTTTCGGGGTGAGAGTGCAGGTGCGCCCCTCCTCCGCCCACATGGGTACTATCGTGTATGGTATAAGCAAAATACTTTGCAAATGTATACAGTGCCAAAAACAATTTATTTATAAAACTTTTTTTGTTTATAATTTTTTAATAAACAACGGCTAAAACTTTTTGAAACATACTCAGGAAGATGATATTTATAATATATCAGAACAAGAAGCCGATTGGAGAAGTCTCCCCTATTCTGCATATTTACAATATGTTGTATGCATTTGACTTGCTTTTTTCTCAAGGACCGAAAGTTCTTGCATTAAATTTCTACCTAAAATAAATTACAGTAGAGGTGAAACAAACATCTCGCTGCGCTACATACGTATGAATTTACGTTTTGGGTCTTAAAACACTGCATTCAAGCGCAACGTAAATTCTACAAGTAACGCAGAAGTACACAGCAAATCCTCAACAAATATACATAGATTATTAAAGTAAAGCTAGATTTAAAACGCATTTACAATAGTCGTTTTGACGTCAACATCTTCCCCCTGCTAATTTCCTTACCTTTCCTATTGTATTTACGATTCCCATGTGACGTTTGAGCAATCATTATTTATGCAGACGTATGAAATACAGTTGCAGTAACACACGCGTATGTACGTACGTGTGACTAGAAGTAATATAAAAAACTTTTTGTCACAAACCAGTGAAGAATTCTCATTAATTTAGATAGGGGGGATTTCGAAAACGAAGATTTCTCATATACGTGATGCAAATCCAGCATCCTATATGAATTACGAATTGAAAATTTCAATTCAAATTCAGTGGTAATTTACACTGAAAAATTTAAATATATGTATATATATATGTATATTTATTCATTCTTTCCGCAAAAACATCCTGTGTCGGCTTTTATTGACTAATTTGAGTCGTAGTTTAACTTTTAAGAGCCTTGTCTCTTTCTTTAATTCTCATTAAATTTTCATTGAATTCTATTAACTTCCTGTTAATAGAAGGAAAACGAGTTCATTGCAGAGCAATGAGATGCTTTGCAAGTTTCGCGTGGCGATGCACGATTTACACGTTTGTGCCTCTTTCCGTCTCCCCTTTGCATTTTCTTCTAGATAATAAAAGTACCTACGTAATGCACTACAAATTGCTACTATCCTCCGCCTCGCTCAAGCGCTACCGAAACTCGTGCTATAAGTCACAGTGCTCGTTTTCCCGTTCTGCCTCACACCTTGGGACGAATCGCATCTCAAATTCAATTTCACGAAATGGTCATTACGTCACGCGAATTTCTAAGTGTTTTCATAAAATTATTGGATTATAAGATATTGAAGCAAGCAGACTTTAACTCTCACTGTGAATTTCATTGAAAATTCAATAACGTCGTTTCTAATGAATAAACCAATAAATAACAAAATGTCTAACAATACTTAGTAGTTACAGTTCTCTTTATCTTTTTTTTTCACAAGTATCATTATTTAATATATCTATCTACTTATTTAAAAAAAGAATCTCAATTAAAATAGTACAAAATGCATAGCAATAAATGCATTAAGAATGTAATCGTACTTAATATAAAATTAATTAAGCAAATGATCGTTGAAAAGAAAATGTTTTTGCATATTATGAACACTACTTTCTACTACATTTGTGTAGCGTAACTTCAGTCGCTCTTAAGAGGATGCTGAACCGTCCTGTTCTACCGATATCTTGTTTTTGATCTTGATTTTGCATTCATTGATTGAAATGAAAAATGCATCTCCAGAATAAAAGAAAATATGCTACAAAATAGAAAATACAAGAAAAACAGAAAAACATTTATGGACTGACTATATTTTCACTTTACAAAACACTTTTTACAAAATTTTCACTTTATAAAAAATTGGTAGAATAAATCCAAACGAAAGTTTTCTATTTTACAGACATAGACGAATATTTGAGCGTGTCAAAAAAAGACTTGTAAACTTGTAAAAAAAAAATATGGAAATAAGATTAGTACACTTTTAGCAGAATCGCCGGAGTGACACATACGTCTATCTTTATTTCTATTATGTTATTTATCCTTGTCTAAGTCCGACTAAAAGGCGCCATGACCTAATCTACTGGATAACGTAGCGGTTGAGCGGAGACCGAATCGAAGTTCGGTCGAACCGGACATCGTTTTTAAATCCTATTACTATGTTTCAAAGATTTTATGCGATTTTAGTAAACAGTTTCATCTAAAAGTGTATATTACTTGAAAGTTTTCTTTTTATAATCAAAGTACGGTAAGTCTTCGAAGTGATAAAAATATTGTATCGACGAAAATAATAATCATAACGAATTGTGTTATTTCGTCAATGAAAACATCGATTGTAAGAACACAAACAATCGAAATATCGATTGTAAGAACACAAACTGTACCATCATTAGGAACAGTCATTGCTAATCGTGTTCTTGAATAATATAAATGTTAGCACGTGGAAATCAACATTATTCAGTCCGCCAAATCTGCTATACCAGAAACTCTAACATGTTATATATATCTTTCTCTCTCTCATTCACTCATTCTATCTTCAATGTATATCTTCAAAATGTATATCATGTATATATATGTATCCATGCGACTTTATCATTAAAATTTAACATAAGGAATATGATCGCATTTAATTGACGGTAGACAATCTAAATATAGACTACAATTGTACGTAATCTGAATTAGATGCATGACAAGTTATTATGCACATAGATAATTTACCTATTAATACAATGTGCTATTTGTCAGCGCCGAAAATGACAAAACAGTCTGTCTAATTACGATATATAAAAATAACATGTATATCATAATATACATGAAATTGCGCATACATAGAAATTATATGTAAGAAAAGACTTCCCGATGTGTCTTGTATAACATGTTTTTAACTTAATTAAAACTTCTGAAGCGAATACTTAACTTCCGATATCAATTTTATTTGCTCGAAAGAAAATTTCACAATAGCTTCAAATATTTGCTGCTTAAATATATATTACTTACTCGGGCCAAGTACGACGAATATTGAACTTCTGAAATGTTAGAATAACAATCTCATCTGGATGACCGATGAATGTATAAAGAAGGCAATCAATGTTCGACGGGTATCGTTTCGGAAAATCAGGAGATTGAAAAATGCCACCTTGAGGTCTGTCCGAGCTGCTGTACACAACACATGAACAACCTATAAAGAAAAAAGAAAAGCGATATGTCAGTATCACATGTGGCAAACTTATAAAAGTTGGAAAGAATATATAACGCAAAGACAAAAAAAAGTATAGTCTCGATAAATTTGACGATATGTACTGGATAACTCTTATCTAATTGAACGCGAGCTCTAAGATGCGCGATGTGTCTCAACAAGCGAGCGATTTTAATATAGAGATATCGAATTATGTGATAATGAAATTCACTATCTGACACTGGTTTCAGTTAAAAAAGTGAGCACGCAAAAAAAAAGTTTCCTTTATTTCCAAATAAAAATCAGTTCCACGCTTATCGATTTTGCACTTTTCTCGCTGTCGCGCGCGACTCTGCTCAAAAAGACAGAAATGTCGAAAGGTTAAATTAAAAATTTAAAACTGAGAAATACAAATACGGTCATAAGAGCCGTTCGCAGGATGTTGTCGGAAATATTCGTGTACATATATATGTGTACATATACAGGGTGGAAAAAAAGTACCGGAACACCTGAATATCTTAGAAAATATAAGTTTTACAGAAAAGTGTTTCAGACAAAAGTAGTATAGTTTAAAAAGATCCATTTACTGGTTGTATTACTGTGATCTTGGATTGCGCCGCCAAGGTCAGATCAAGGTCACATCAATTTTTTTGGAACTCTCTATTTTTTATTGCAGATTCTTATAGCCTAACTC